>JAVCKT010021108.1:0-30380 GCA_032273925.1 Rhynchotus rufescens
AGAAGAGGAATCAATATACAGCAGGGCAAGGCTGGTGCATGTTGAAAACTGATGCCATTTGGAGAATGTTTATTCCTTGGGCATGATTTGTGGACATTTTTAGTAGGGGCAAAAGTAGCACTGTGTAAATGTGACATATGTGCCAAATGTGTGAGCTTGCATGAAAGCTGTTTCCTGTTCTCACTGTTCCTAAATTACATGTTGGGACTATACATACCAGTTGGTAGCAATAATGTATCAAAAGAACAATTTCTATCATCTCACTTATGTGGTATACTTAAACAGAAAATCAAACACAGAAGCAGCTGAGCTATACAGGATTGAAAGACGTGACAAACATAACAGTGCTGTAACATGATCTTGCCTTGCTAAACGGCCTAAATAATGACGTGGTACAGAAAATGCCACTCCAATATATAAATTCTTTCCCTTCACCTACTTTTTACATAGACATTCTACTCTAGAACCAATTTTCCTTCTTCGAATACTCAGCACTCCTATAGAATTAATGTTCCAAATACAAGAAGAGAATAGCCTAGAGGGAAATTAGCTTCAGCTTCATGTATGTAAGTATCTAAAAAAGTGTAGAAGTGTCACACCTTTTTTTCCCCATACTCTGTAAGTTTTTAATCCTGCAATGTTTTCTAGAGAACAAAAGAAAACAACAATTTTAATAAAAGTTAAAGATATAAAAATATCATACTGGTTTTCACTGAGAAGAAATCATTATCTAGCCAAAAAAAATCCCCAAATAACCCAATGTTACATCCTGGGCACTCAATGTTTAGTACTAATGAATAAAATTCTAGAGTAAAAGCTTTATAGCTCACATTTGGACTATGCACAGCTGCCCAAAAAGCACATCTCTGCTCTGAGTTTGGAACAAGCCAGGCTGGCTCTTGCTAAATCTGGCCTAGAAAGAAGAAGCAGAATGAATCACAGTGCCAAGGGACTCCTCAAATGCAGGTAGCTGCTTGCACATGTGGCTCCACTCTGTGGATTTGCCATCATAGGCTGAGATCCTTCATTTAGACATTTTCTTATGCTTAGAAATGGTATATACAGGTCCTAGATTAAATAGTTGAAATTTACAGTTCTGTTTTTATGAAAACAACAGATGAAGCACTACAAGTCGCAAAGCAGATGTGTTTACCCTGGCTTGTATTTGACTTCTACACTGTCAATGTTGCATGCTCTGCTCCTGCCAGCTAAACGAGGATCAACACTGAAGTTACTAAAAAAAATTTAATGTATTTTGTGGTGATGATAAGAAGTGGTTCCAACCCTCTAAATACTTGAAATCTTACCATTTCTCTTGAAGCTTGAATACATAAAACACTGCAATCACATAACACTGTCTTGAGGAGGAAACGATGGTTTAACTCTTTTCAATGATTTGAACTCACCTGAACCAGATTGGATCTCAAGGCATCCTACTACAGTTTAGACTCACCTTCCCAAAGCTGGCAGCATTAACAGGTTGAGTGTCGTTCTTCTCACAGAAGTCCAAGTAATGCATGTACAGAGCGCTTCGAGGAATGCAAACACCTTCTGCAATCTCATAGTTCTCCTCCAGCCTTAAAAAGCAAATACCAAACAGAGAAAACTGCAAGTATGTTGGATGTCCTGTATTATGAACAGTGTGTGAAGATGCATGTTTAAGACCTAGCTTTCCAGCTTCTGCTTTTTTACTAAGTTTTCTCCCCTTTTTCTTAAGTGCTCCCTTTAGTTCATTTCCATACTGGGTACTCGCATCATTTAGTTCCTGCTTCTTATCAAATACATAGGCTGTGAGTTCTCAGAAAGAAGGGGGGAAGAGCACCCAAGAACCATCTTGGTCTTAGACAATATCCAAAGTGCTATTTTCAGAGTTAAAAAAACAAAACCCAACCATCTAAACCATAGCTTATACCCAAAAGCACAGTGGAGCCGACAAATAGATGTATGGCTAAGAAACAACAAGAAAACCTCCCTGAGAGGCAGCCTCCTTTCATTCTTTAGAGAACAGGTCACCTTTGGTTCAAGACACGCTTTGCACTCCTAGCCATTTATAACATTTCTTACCTGGAGGATGCAGCTCTGGCTAGAAAAAGTTCATTGCAAATAAAAAAGATTTTAAACAAAATCACTGTTTTATAAAGTCAAGAAAACCAGAGCTCACAATATGCTGAAATAACACAGTCTCCTGTACATTACATAAAATATAATTACTCATTTATACATGCAAACAGAAAAACATATAATTACAAAATCCTAAGTTATGCATCAAATATAGTAACAAGTATATTCTTTATCTTTAAACTTTCAAACTGAGCCCATTATAAATCTGCTGATTAGAAAAAGTATTCCTTTAAAATTACAATCTTATAGTTGCTGATCCAGAGAAGTTTAAGAGGTATTTATGCATACACTTAACTATAAAACCATCCGCTACCTTGCCATCCATGGTATTGCTTGTGTGCATGTGGTTATCCATGCACTTGTGCTCCTTGCTGCCTGGGAGCAGAAAGTGGGAGCAACTTCTCAAATACTGCCAAAACTCAAATAATTTCAGAAAACTCCAATTTTCAAGTGGGCCACCCCCTATCATTTGACAGCTGCCGAAGTTCAAACCTTACCAAACATCTGGTTTCTCTCTTTGTTGCCTTTTGTAGGACCTACCTTGCTGCCATTTCAGTTACCATGATCATTTGTGACTGCAAACTATTTTAATCAGATATCCGGCCAGATGAATGGGCTCGGTTTGTATGGGCAACATCTATTCTTCCTCGGTTTCTACAGGAATATCATCCCGACATCTTTCCTCAAATTCATAGCGCTTTAACAAAACCTCCTTTCACAACCTGGAGAGTTCGTTTGTATACGATAGCTGCTAATTGGAATGTCAGCTTCCGCGACCAAGACAGGACAGAAAGAAAAGCAGTTAATTATTTCTGTTCATATCTGATGAATTTTTCTCTTTTTCTCTTCTCTTTCATGGAGAGTCATTAGTCTGACACTGCACAATGCTCCATTATACCTGAACTTTTTTTTAATGATCAAAAAAAACCATCTTGCTCCACTTCTTTTATTTTCCTGTCTTTTATTTAAGAACTTTATCATATTTTGAATTCAGCTTCATTCTACAGTATTGTAGAAAGATAATGAACTCAATCTTCTACCTAACAAATCATTATTAGAAATAATATATATATAAAACATTCTAAAATTCCTAATAAAGTCATGTGAAATCCAGTAGTTCACAATGAGACCTTTTGCTCTGCTACAGTATAGCAATAAAATCCATATTGCTTTTGTAGAAAGGCAAATTTGTATGTCTCATTACTGTTTTCTTCTTTATATTTACACACTTCTAGGTTAAATGAGATTATTCCATAGCAGAGTAGTGCCTGCAGTGTTAACTGTTACAAATTTATTTCTAGATACGATGGGAACAGAACGGTGCAACATTAATACTGTTAATTACATGAAGAATTCTAGAGCAGATTAATTTTGATATATAGAACTTCTGTGAAATTAGTAATCTGAGAGAAGCAATTCCCTAGCAATGATTTACATTCCTCTTTTTGGTCTTTTTATGGATATCAGAGGAAATGAAATTGTTTTGTGTTGTTGACTTGACCTTCACAATACTGTTACTGGTTGGCCCACCTATACTGTAAGCCCCTGAAGAGCCTAGAGTTCGGGTCTGTGCTTGGAGCAAGTCACTGCTTAGGGAGGCAGGTACACACAGGCAGGTGCCAGTGTGCAATCAAGTACAATTGCACAGGTAAAATACATTCAACCCTTTCACCTATGAAATGATTGTGATTATTCTGGAGCAAAGCGCTGAGCGAGCACTGCACTTTTGCAGACAATAATGAACACGGGAGCACGGAGAAGGACAGGACCCCAGGCATCTGTAGATTAATGCCCTAATGGTTAAAGCAAATTGGTTTCCCCAGTCCCAGAGACGGACTCTGGCAGTAATGCTACAATTACCAGGTCTTTTGCTTCCTTCAGTGTCATCAAAAAACAAAGCAAAACAAAGAAAAACATTGTTCCTGTTTCCAGGAAAAGGATATTTAGCCAAGCTAAGAAGCATCCAGAAATGCCTCGGGGTCTTCAACTACTTACATTTTCTCATTTCTAGTGTAGAACTTTTTTCAGCTCTAGAGAGACAAGGGCTCCCAGGAAGCATTAAGGATAGCCCCCCCCCGTAGGACAGATGCTTTCCCCTGTTCTTGTCACAATGCCAAACAAGAAGTAATCACGGAAATATGAACCATGTGACAAAAAAACAAACAAACAAAAAAAAACCCCTAATGTCTTACTTCTCTTTTCCTGCAACTTTCATCTCGTTCTTTTTCCTTGCTGATCATTTGCTTCTGTCTTCTAACACTCCGTTGCCTTCATAAGCTCTAAATGGCATCTCACAGTAAATATTGTTTTATCCCTAAAATCTAGTAAATTATCTACCTGCCATTTCCCTCTCTCTTGAATCTGGCCCAGAGCTTCCCGTTGGAGGGAAGGACACACACTTCCTGAGGGCATATTTCATGTGGCATTTACCCCGTGCCACGTGCTCTGGGTGTCCCTAGACTAGATCACCTCTAAAGGTGCCTTCCAACCTTAGCCATTCTGTGATTCTGGGATATGGAGTAACATTTAGTCCATGATCTGCTGTGGCTGTGCAAAACAGCGCTTGAGGACAACTCTGCCAAAACTGCAGTCCAGGGAGGTAAGCACCAGTTGTTGGGCAGCACAGCGAGTTCGGGCTACTGACCACGGTGCAGGTTGCTCGGTGCCACTGCACGACAAGAAACCCGCTGCTAACGTGCCTGGCTTGCCCTAGCAGAGGAAACCCAACATCTTCACACCAAGCAAGCTTAGAACATTCTGGGACATCAACCACACCTGAGTTTCTAGTTTTATTTATTTATTTATTTATGTCAAACCCAGCAGCACAGTTTCTCCAGGCAATATCAATTTAAAGCTGCAGTACCAAAGCAGAAAATCATATAGAAACCCCCAGAAAACTCCACCAAGCTGGGATGCTTCTAGCTATAGACATATTAATAAATAAACCAATCATATAATTCAGTTGGATATCAGCTAAAGATATGAAGCTTTAAAAATCCATTCTTTTCTCTTTCCTCCTGCATTTTGGAGTGGAAAATTGAAGGGGGGAATTGCAGACACCCCAACCAGCAACAGGTTGGATGTCTGACCTACCCACACATGCAGGAAACAGAACACAGCTGAGAGGTAGTGAGATGGTACACGAGCAAGAGGGCAAAGGAGATGATTTTGAAATAAAAATGAGCAACGTTTTTATTTCAAAATTCCAGCATCCTACTGCAAACACTGCTGGAAGCGCTGTGTCACACACACTGCATTCTAGCAGGGCTAAATATCCCAGGAGTTTAGGGATTTACTAACCTTTATAACTGCAGAAGCTCAGAAACAGTTGGCAGAAGACTGTTTACAGTATCTGCATGTTTGCTGTTGGGAACAGTAATGCTGGCACGTTCTAATTAATCCTGACTTCTTGGCTACTACATTATTTGATCCGTTGGAAAAGAGCCTTAACTGACTCTACCGAAAAAAAACCATTATTCTGAATTTGGGCCTGGCAAGCCCTGCATACTATTTTATTTTAGATAGATTCTCCTTTACGTTCATCCTGTCTGAACTGTATTAAAGTTGTTCAGGTGAATAATGGAAAATGTAAAAATACATTCATGACACTTCGATAGTATTTCAATGAATTTCTCTATAGACACTCTCCTCTATTTGAATTTCTTGAACTTCTGCAAAACAGCACTTTTGTGGTGCTAACAGATATAAGGCAGCAATGATTCAGAAATAAGTGGCTTAATTTATATTTGCCTGTCTCAATATTTGCACTGGAAGCATCTGCGAGGCAGAACACTGAATATTTTCAGCACCTTATTCTAATCAACCCATACTATTTTTAAATCTAAAATTTAACTAACTAACCTTCAAGAGAAAAATGGAATAATCTGAATCTTTTCATGCATATTTCATGGGAAGAAATAGAGGAAAATTCACTGAACAGCTTATTCTTTGTTTTATATTGTTGGATCTCCCATGAGTCTAACATGAACAGAAAAAAAAATTCTGTTAACAAAACACTATTTGCTGGTACATATATATATTCAATCCAGAAAACTATAAATATTCTTATAGGTGAAGTAAAAGACTTTCTTTAAAAAACAAAACAGTCTGTTCCGAGGCCCGATGAACTTCTCTGTAACAGAACTCTAATCAGCCAGGCACAGGCAACCTCCTGAAAGGTGCTCAACACCTTTCAGTAAAAAGAAAGCTAAGCCAGAAATAAAAATCTAAAGTAAATAGAAGAAAAAAGAGAGACAACCAAAGCCTAAGAGATGGCTTATGGAAAGAGATGTCAGACGTGTGTAGCATAACAGAACTTGCAGCCAAAAGCAGTGCAGTAAAGGCCCGTGGGTGAGGAGCACTTGCTCACTTTCCATGGCACTGCAGATTATTTGCCTTACGCATTTTCCTCTCCCTACTTTGACCCTCGCTCTGTCTCTCTTACTCTCTTCTTAAATCCACTTCTTTTTCCTTCACTACATTTCCAAGAAGATTTTGACAAATAAATCAGACTCCAAAGTCACTGCTTTTATCCCCTTTAGCCTAAATTACAGACTCTCATTTCTGTAAAACAGTCCATACAGGTGGGCTCCGACACACATTTTTAGTCTTGAAATGAGTTCTCAGTATTCATTTTCTTTTTGTAGCAACTATAACAATGATGAAAAACCATAAACCCCCAAGTGAAAAGGGGACAGACAAATCTGCCAAGGAGATCTTCCTAACTGTGTCAGAGCTTTCTGAAATTCAAAGAAATCCTGCAAGAGCAAGGCAGTATTTGGGAACTGTTATAAAGGATGTTAATGAGCCAACTAAACATGGACAGTAAAAATATCTTTAACACTATTTATGATGTCCCAAACCTCTATCCACTCCAGTTGGAAAAAAGAAAAAAGTAAGAAAAAGCAAGAGCAAAAAGAAGGAATACAGGTTTTTAGGACTGTTTTTAAAAGGCATCTTACCATTGCAGAGTGGCTGGAGTTGAGTGTGGTTTTGATGCTCTATTATTTTCTTTTTCCTCATCTGTTAAGAAAAAAAAAAAAATCTGTGTAATTTAAATGGGAATTGCTCAAGCATTTGTGTACTGATAAGTAATTTTCTGTCCAAATACACTCTCAGGTTTCAATGTTTCCCCGAAATAATGGCTAAATTATGGAAACAAGTAACATGATGCTCCCTAAGCTAATGTTCATAACTGTTTCTTGCAACAAAGCTGGTAAATATCACTTATCAGAACATAAAACAACTATAACCGGCTTTGAGGGAACAGCTCCTTTATCCAAGTTTTCTCTTAACTGAGGCATTTAATCTCATGGGTTCATTTGCTGCTGTGATCCTAGAGGACACTATACAGGTTATGCCGAAAATGAAAAATTAAAAACACTCTCTACTACATGTTATTTTTTTTCAGATAAGTTTTCCAATTGCATTCGTGATAACCACTTCCCAAGGCAGCAATTTGATCTTTGATCTGCTCTACTTCCAAAAAAGATTAATTAAAAATCAATTAAAAAAGAAGATGAAAACTAAAACTGTTTTGAAATTCTGGATTTTCCCTAATTCACATTTTGAAAAATTGAAAAGAATGTATAATTCCTTTTAAACTGATTTGCAAAGCATTAAAAAAAGAAAAAAAATCTAAGCATGAACCAGAAGCCTGAAGCACAGCCCGCCTCTCCAGAAGGGTATTCTCTGGGAATCCCTGCCATCCTGAACATAGTTTTAGTGTTTTTACAACTTTGTGGATGATGCAGGGGCTGAACGCAGAGGCCTGTTGTAGCCCAGCAGCGAGCGGGGCCGTGGTGTCCACACACCATGTTACACAGCGGCATTTCTTGATGTGGGCAACTTGCAGAAGCTGCTTAGGAGAGTCCTCGGGATGCTGCGGGGCCCTGAATATCAGACCCCTCTAGGAACTCTTTTGTGCAGTCCCAAGAATGGATACAGCCAAAAAACAAAACACAAAAATCCTCCCCACCCCTTAAAAGGCAACAGAAAAACAAAACAAAACAAACAAAAAACCCCCCACAAGAACACTTTGCAAAATGCAGCCTTTTATCCCTGTGCCACAGTATTTCCTCCACTTCACGTGGGGCAACTGGTGCTGGCCGAGCACCTCTCAGTCTGCCAGGCCGGGCCTTTGCCATGGGGTGCACCCTAGTTCTAGCACAGTTATGGGCAGACACCTCAGCTGCCTCCCTCGCCATCCGCATTACAAAAGCGCTGCTAGTGACCACACTGCACACTCCTTCCCAGCCTTTCAGGCGGTCCTGCCTTTTACTGTGCCCACAGATCCAACACAGGCATTTCCAATCACTTTTAAAGCAGGTGGGGTTTTTTGGGTTTTTTTTTTCTTCCTTCTTGATTTGTTGCTCCTAAACAGACAGTGCCAGAGGCAACAAACCTCCAGCACCTGCAGCCTGGCTGCTGAGGTGGCATGGCCACTAAGGGCGGCTGCACGAACTGCCAGGGTGGCCTGGCCAGCCACCGGTGTAAGGTGCAGGAGAATGGGGGTAACTTGCCAACGCTTCACCTCAGGAAAGCATCTAGGGAGCCTCCTCCATCCCTCCTGGCTTCAGCAACCAAAAGAGCGCTGGATGTGCTGGCCTGGCGAGTGGGCCTGGCGCCTGTGGTGACGGGAGGCTGCCCGTGGCTCTCCACGGCCCTGGTGTGGGGCACCAGCCAGCTCTTTTGCAGCCCGCTGGATTGCCCAGAGCCTTGGGCACTACGGGGAGGCGGGGGACCCCACCACGAGGTATGCGATGGTGGTCCACGGCCACCTGAGTGACCCCAGGCCCCACAGACCTCTGCTTGTGACTAAGTTCACAACAGGGTGGTCTTCATCTCCCTGCAAGTTTGTGGAGGGCTGCAGACTGAAAAGGTTGAAAGCCATCGGTCTTAAAATAGATATTCCAAACCTTAAACAGTCCCTCTCAAAACAAAGCATCTGATTACCCAGCAGATTTAGATGGTTTTCATCCACACTAACAGGACTTAATTCTCTCTGTCCAACTTTGACTCTAACAGACATTGAATCAATATCTAGATCACGCAATATTCAAAGCTCTACAACATCTATCTGACGGCCTCCCTGTTGAGCAGGTAATGTTTTGTGCAGGTAACGTTCCTGTGACTCAGGACTGAACCCAAATCTATTTGTACAGCAAGAAAGAAACAAGGAATACTCTTTGGCTTGACATTTTAGCAGTCCCCCCTAACAACAACACTGCGGATTACAATGACCCAATGCTTTTTAAAATTGGATACTTGAAAAATCCCATCTTGTCAAGAAAGAGAATAAAGATGTGAAAAAAAAAAGTCTTGTTCCAGGCACTGTCAAAGAACAGAGCTCACAATGCTTGACTGGCGCTGCTGGTGCTCACTGCAGGTGCTCACAGGTGCGGCTGCTGCACTGCACTGCACTGAGAAACCTGTTTGTGAGGAGCAGGTCTAGTAACTCACTGCACAGGCAGTGACACGCGCAGCAGTCCTCTTACTGGCGTCCCAAGTAAAGGTATCTCAAGCTAGCTCATCTGGTAGAAAAACTGACACGCATCCCAAGCTGAAAACATGCCATAGGTTATATAGGTAAAACTCTCAGCATGGAAAACACCTCTCCATCTTAACATTAGTGTTGCTCTCCTCCAAGAGATATCAGAATCTTTTTCTTCCCAACCTCCATGAATGTTTTTTTGCTAACATCCTTTTCCTTACAAAACTCTCTTTCAAAGCTGCCAGAGTAAAGCTGAACTTGGATGTTGCATGTGCATTTGTGGCCCATCTTCAACTTTCAGTAATACCCTTTAATTTCTTCTGCCTTGAGATTTAGATCAGACTCCAGGGATTTCTTGCTTCTCAGTGCAGGATGTGGAGACAAATGAACAGGAGCTGCCCTCAGCATCTCCGAGCAGCTTGCCTTAAGCACAGCAAGCTGAACACCACGAAAGCGAAGACCCAGCATTGGACACTTTTTTAAATTGTTGAAGCTGAGCTCTGTCATATACTAAGTGCAGTGGAAATACCCAAACAGTCCTATACTTGGCAGTCCTGCCTGTGTATATATAGTCAGACCTATTAGAGACTCCATCTAGGCAAAATCCTGCGTTTAGTTCAGGCAGATCCACAGCTGTCTGGGGATGTGGATGTGGATGCAGCTTCTCACTCTCTTGTTCCTACAGGCCAGGTTCTGGCTGTTTTCAAAAGCGATCTGGCTTTTGCTAAAACCAGTTAAGTGTTAAGAAGCAGCTATCTTGCCTCTTAATTCCATGTAGCTACAAATAGGATCCAGGCTCCTTAGCATATATCACATATGAAAAAGACTAGGATTTTTCTGAAGTCTGCGAGAAATATGGGAGCATAATTCAAATTCAGTAGGTGCGACTGGAAAGGATGTTTTTTCCAAGGAAAATTTCAACCAAAATCAAGCTGTGTTAGGAAGGAGTTCAAATTCTGAAATTCAATAATTAATTAAATTAATAATAATAATAAAACAAAACAAAAAAGATTTAATGATGATTAAGACAATCCCTTTTAATGGAAGTTCACTTTAAGGAAAAAACACAATTTCCCTTCGCCAAAAAATTTTATAGGAAAATTTTCAATTTCCAACAGCTTGAGCACTGACCCTGAACAACGCTGGTAAAGCACAAGGAGGAGTCTGAATCTTTTCATTTGCATCTCATGAACTGCTTATACATTTACATTTCTAAATATAGACAAATTGTACAAGCAGCCCTTCCACTTTGTCAGATAATGTCATTCACGGAAAGCTGAAGTTGAAAACTGAAGGTCAGTTGAACTTTTCAACTGAAGTTGAAAACTGAAACTTTTGTAATGCTTGAACTGTCTTCTTCCATACCCCTATTTCAATTTTGCAGAATCTGCTTGAAGACACAGAACTAAGAAACTATTTTCTCTTTTATCTACTAGATATGGGGTTACGCCATTCCCCTCTTCCTGTGGGTCTTTCTATTAACATGTAGAATGGAGAAGTAGAAGAAGAAATGCTTAGGAAACTGGAAATTAAATAAAAATTAAACCACAAAGTTTATATTAGAATGTAGCTCCTCTGTTTCATAGAGAAGTCACACTAGGCTTCAAAAAATTAAGAAAAGTTCCAAGAAACAGCAATTAGAGAAAATCTACCACTGTAAGTCATTGTTTCGCCTACACTGTAATGTTCAATAGGCCTAAAGGCTTGGCTGAAGACAGAAGATTGCAAAAAACTATCTCCTCTGAGATATAATTCTATAGCATAGTCCAACTATAGAAAAGGAGACCAACAAAACTATAAATTTTGCTCTCAAACCCTAAGAACTATAAAAACATCTAAGAAAAAAAACTATTACAAAAGCAAGCATGGCATTCAAAAAGGATGTTAGTATTTTCACAGTGGAAAATCCCATAGTTTTCAATTAACTCAAGTTTTAAAACAAAAAATCTTTCCCTGATAGGGTCCAGACAACAAGTACCTAACGTATTTAGGCATAAGAAGACAAGAAGTCAAAAGAAAGATGGATGATGCCTTATTGTGGCTTCAAAAGAAAACTAAAACTCTGCTTATGATTGTAATTTGACCACTGGGCTGAGGAATTCAAACATTTTGCTGCCCAGTAAATGCACGGCACAGACTGGACAAAGACCAGTGTGATGGTTTGAAAACTCTTGGTCTGTGTGTGGGCACTGTTAGAGTAATTTTAGAAAACTCAAGAGCTTTCTCTTTTTCAAGAGAAAAAGCTCACATAGCACAATGCTTCCTCAGGTGAAACTTCTCCTTCTTGGAAAATGTTTGTCTTCTTTCCTATTCCCTCCTCCACCTTCCCCACACAATAAAAATAATGGATTTTTCAGGTGGATTAGTGCACCCTCAAAAATGCTGATACCAATGAAAAGGAAACTGGAGGACCTGCCTATACCTTTGCATCTGTGGTTTGAGTTTTCATGCTGCACTGTGACAACTCGTTCTGCAAACTGTGGGATAAATTCACTTGCATATTTGTTTTTTACAGTTCTAAATTTGCTACCTTTCAGTATCATCAATCACCCTGTAATTCCAGTACTATGAAAGAGAGTGAGCACCCACTGTCTTTTCCCAGTGCAATTCCCTGAAATACCTGCTCTTGGTCATCCTTGCCAACTGACACAGTGTCCCCCTGCATGTGGAAGGTTTTTCCCTGCTTCCACTTTAGCTATAGGCTCCTACATCACACAGCCACTAGCTCTGCTACAAGCTGCTTTGGGTAGCAGGTCTGGAAACAAACACAGGAGGAGACTCATATACTGACGTTAAGTCTTTAATAGTAGTAAGGGCTGGTAGTGCTGAGTAGCTGCCTTGTCGTTGCTGTCTTGAACTGTGAGTCTAAGGAAAAGTTTACTAAAGTCGCTAGGATTGAATCCTAAATTCTGCCTCTATTAAGAGTTGGAAGTCACTTCTCCAGTGTCACTGTGGACAATTTCACTGACTTTCTCATCAGAGTAAAATGAATTTTATAAACTCTCACAGGCTCTGAAAAGCAGATTAATATTTTTTTTGTTTGCCTTTTGCTTTTGTAATTTCACTATCATTTTTTTAGAGAAGAACTCAATTCAGAACCCTTAATTATTTAAAAACAAAAAAGAATAAGCCCCAAAATACAAACCTGCCTGGTTTTATTAGCTTTCTTTGGAAATTCTTATCAAATGAACTCAGCTTGGGAGCTGTGAACAAACATCATGCTTCTAACACTTTCCTTCTCCCGCAGAAGAAACCCCCAGACAAATGAAGTAGAGCCCCAGTATAGAAAATTCTGTAATCCACTAAAATACTGTGCTGCAAGACATGTGATTTCACAGCGACGTCAAAATAAAGTAGTGCTCTTAAAATTTTAATACATATAGAACATTTAGCAATTAAGATTAATAAAATACAGATCTTCAACTCAAAAAGACACACACATTTCTATAATATTCAAACGCATAAATTTATTCTGCATTGATCTGTTGTAACATGAACTAATACATGAAGCACAGAGGGGGAAATTAACCCAAATATTATTTTGCTCTAATCAAATTTAAAAGAGTAAAAGTTGCATAAACACTAAAAACTGAATGATAAATAAGAAATTTTAAAGAGAAACTGTCAGTTTTAAGTTTAATTTGTTTTAGGATATTTTGAATTACTTTCTTTTGTTCAAAATGAGGATCTAAAACTACTATAACTGGAGGAAATGAGGAAAAAAATTGATTTAAAAATTGACATTGACAAAAATTGACATAGTTTCCTTTAGATGATTAAGAAGGAATATTTAATACATGATTTTTTAAAATTTGAAAATAATTATTTAAATAAATAACTAAATTATTATTTATTCTTCAAATAAATATTTTATATGAGTGATTCAATTCCCTGGTACTGAACAACAGCGTTTTTTTGCCTGTATTTCAGCTGGACAGTGTTCACCACGGAGAAGCAAAACATGTTTTTTTTCCACTCATGAACTAATACCCTTTAAAGGTCACCCAATTTTTATTTAGTGACACCCAAATTCTGCTAGACGTTGTAGTCTAGTATAGTATAAGGATAGCATTATTTCCTTTTAAACATAAGAAATAACAAATATTCCTGCAAAATCATTTCTGAAACTACTGAACAGGTCTATGAATTGACTCTTCAAACCAAAAAAAAAATCACAAGGGTATAGCAACTTATACAGGAAGAAAGCAGCACTTGGATATCTTCACAAGCATTTTAAATTAAAGAGAAGTTACTTACTTTCATCATTAGAAACATTCCCCAGAGAGGTGTGACTGGAATAACGTTTGTTTTCACTTTCGTTGAGACATCGTTCAATCCAACTCTCTGCAAAACAACACAGTTGCTCTTTCTTTGTGCTTGTCTTTACATAGAAAATGAATTTATGACACATAAAAATTAAATAAAGCACCATGGTTTTCAACAGATGGTGTTTAGTGGCATTTCTGTTAAAACACGCTCAGTCTGAAGTTATTTGTCAAGAAAAATCCTTTCTTGCTTTGAAATTTAGCTGCTGCTTTTTAGATTATTCTTAATGACAGAGGCTGAAACACTTCCCTACACATGACAAAATCTCCCGAAGATATTATCTCCCCATTCCCATCGCATGATATAATATATATTTAAAAAAAAAAAAGTCTCACGCAGGCAAATGAAAAAAAAAACCAAAACATTGAATCAATGTCTTACTCAGTAGGGCAAAGACTTTATGCACTAGTTTGAAAAGGACTCTGCATGTAAAATCAAGCATTCAGGTGCATTTTTTGTTACAGTGGCCCTCAAACAGCTCTTTCACATGAGATTTTGTAACTCTGTTCACCCTGGAGCCTCAGGCCCTGCTGAGCTCTTTGCCCCACGTCTGCAGGCGTCCCAGGTCGCAAGCCAGCAGGCCCTGAGCTCGCCCAGCCTCTGCATCGCCCAGTGGGAGCTCTACCCACCCGCGCTCTTACCTTATCCCCTCCTACCCCCCGGCAGAGGAGGTGCAGCATCACAGGCGACTGACTCTGCTGCTGCTCGCCCTCCACACTGTATCTTTTGCTCTCTGATCATTTCAGAGAATGCACCAGGCTCTACAGAAATTACCGTTACAGTCTTCACAGCAAAAGTTGCCTCTTGCTGGGTGCTTCCTTGAACCATATGTGTAATTAGGTCCTTCAGTTTGCGTGGAACCCCAAGACACTGACTGCTGCAACAAACTAACCACAACCCTCACAGCATTATTTTTCAAGTGGGCAGATGTGGCAGCATAGTCCCGTGGGGTCTGCACCGGACTCAAAGCAGGAAAAGGAGAGATGGGGGAGGCCCCACAAACTACATGAGGAAACAACCCTGAGGAGGGACAAGGCACACAAGAATTAAAGTAAAACAGGCCTTGCTGTCAGCAAAACTGCTAGAATCGGAAATACCCTCAAAAAACCAGAAATACCTGCAGTTTTGTTTCTGTATGTTACCCTACAGACACATGAGCATATCTGCACAGAGCTGTCTTGGGAAGGTTGTCTGTGTGGTTTGCAGAGCGTAAAATAATAGTTTATTTCAGAATTAAATACCAAAAAATAAATACATGAACAGTAACAGACAGGCAGGTCCTGCAGAAGGTGGAGGTGCACAAACTCACATACTCATATACTGCCTTTCACAGAGCCTCCACTGCCACACACACCAAAGGGCAGGGGCATCTCCTGAAGAGCCATTCTCCTCCCTTGGCAAGATGGCATTTTCCAGAGCCCACTATAAGACCCCAAGTACAGCTGCTCTTTGTGTTTCTGGTGCATTTCTCCCACAATAGGGAAACTCATGCCGAGTTTTCAGGATTGGGATTTTTTTCATCAAATTCAACATGGCCTTGCAGATATATTAAAAAACTCTCTTCAAGGCCACTGACACAACAACTTAAAACTTACCAGCAAAGTCCAAGTTGCCTAATGGGCACCCACTCTGCTACTAACCCACAAGCCCCCAACGACTCGACCTGGAAGGCTTTCCTGCCTCCCGCAACTCAGTTGCTGTGGGTGGGGGCACCACCTCCTTGTCTGAGGGCCAACACAACCCTAGGGCTGCCCCGGGCCAGGTACTTCCCCGAAACCAGGCTAAAAAGTATCCCTTCCTTGCCGTCTTAATGCTGCTGGGGACAGGATCTTGGGTTGGTGCAGATCTCTACCAAGTGAAAGGAAACTCGCCGTGGAGGACGATGGCCGAGCGGGGCACGAGCAGCCTTGGAGAGGTTACGCTCCCTCCGCCGCCTTTCAGAGCGCAGCGAGGGCTGCGTATAATTCCCTTGGCTTGGAGCCCAGGCGCAGGGAGTGAAAGCGAAGGCGGCTGCCAGTAGTGCCAAGGAGAGACCCATGCCCAGCTTGGCCCTTTCTTTTTCTCCCTCTAGCAAGGGCTGGGAAGCTGGGGCTCGTCCTCTTCCCTCGGCAGCGGGGAACAGCCAGCAGCCATCTTCAGTCACGCTCCCCGCCTGAGGAGTGGCGAAAGAAAAGCTTTTTAGGGGTGATTTGATAGCAATTTTCTTGCCACCATCCTCGTTCACACATTGTGATAAGCACGGATATGGCCTCTTTCACTGCTAAAGAAGCCGGCTTACATGGCAAGTTTGAAAGTCTGGAGTGGAGCACGGCTACTGCTTAATTACGTGCTGCGACTAGTCTGGGCCTGAATCGCCCCAGCGCAGCTTGCGGCAGCCGCAGCCGCTTTGTCCCCGCGGCCTCACGTTTAAATAGCTGCTAGAAATTCTTCAGGCCTGAAAAGATACATGACCTGTCTGGCAGCAAAGAATGAAGAAAACTAACTCTTTTGAGCTAAAATGTCAGGGAGTTTTTGGTAAATTTGTCAAATTATTTGGCGGATGCCAAAATGGAACAAAACCAACTGACTGTTTAAGAGCTATAGTATCTGATGAACTCAGTGATGCAAGTATGCGTAAATAAGCTCTCTGATAAATACTTTAGGTTAGTAAGTAGCTTTGCTTTACTGGTGGATTATAAAGGAAGATTTTTACAAAGTTTTTAGCTCCTAATATTAAGAAGAATGCCTTCCTGCTTTAAAAGGAAAAGGCAACTCCAGTTTTGCTGAAATTTAAAATTTTCCTTTCAGGACCCCATAGATCCGAGACATGATAGGACCTGTCCAAAATAAACAAAAATAAATAAACAAAATTAAGAATAATAAAAAGACTAGGCTGCACAACTTAGCCGGGGTGCTGGGGGCCTGGCCCAGGTGGAGGAGGACACCACGGCTTGGGGTCTCTAGCCAGGAGCTTACTTGCTCCCAGGCTCTTGCCAACCACACCACACTACGCCGCTGTTCTGGACATATACCGAGTTACATGGTGTGGAAATTTTTATAAGACTCAAGCCCAAATACCTGTCTCAGACTTCACAAGCTTCTCCTGGCTACAGTTTCTCACTGGGAAGTGTCACGGAGTAACAGAGAGCTCAGGTGGTGATTAAGCAGAAGTGCAGGTAAGATGAACTGTCAGACAGCAGGTAGAAAGCCCAGCCTTTTCATGGGATTGTATCAGCACAGGAGAACCCTGGGTCTCGCTGTGGTTTTGCTACATCAGATGTTAGGGCTTTTTGGCCTCCCTGCTCCCGATTCCTTCCCCCTCTGAGCCCCAGCACACGACACCTTCAGATGCACCAGTTTGAGCAAGGATCAGCACTAGCTAGAAAACAACCAGGCAAAAAAATACATGTATAAAATTTGATCAGTCCCCTAGTGCAAGTGGGGGCACAGTGAAGGCATGTTATTCAGTACAGAGAAGCAATTAACACTGGGGCAGAGGTGGGGACAGGGGAAGACCTGGATGCTGAGGACACCTCCTTGTGCAATCGCAGTTGTGTAGTTCACGTAGGGATGCTCTGGCTGTTGACTATCCACACTGACCCCAGAGCAGCTCCTTCCCATCCTCACGCTGCCTCTGCCCCTTGGTTATGCCACTGCAGCTGTCAGAAGCTTCACACCTCCTCTCCCTATAGTTGTTTTTAGCCACAGTTCTCAAAGGCACCACGTAGTCTGAGAAGTTTGTCTCTTTCTTTTCTGGAAGGTAGCAGAGCCTTTCCCATGTCTGTTAGGTTTTCACCTGCTGCTCCAGGAAAAACGCAGCCACTTCTCTGCTAAAACCATCCCTCAAGGGAGATGGGAGCCATAGTGCTAAGGGAGGAGCTCAGCTCTGGGGCCAGGTTTGACTAGCCAGGAGCCAGGGCCAGCCCCACCGTCCCCTGGCTCTGCCTGTTGTCCGCCCACATGTATTAATGGTGTTTGAAAGACACACCTTCAAATACTATATCAACCAGTTAGTTTGGAAGGATCAAAATGCATTATAATGGAGCATACAACTGTGTTCCTCAGTTTCACATTCATTTTCATTTTTATGTGCTTTTTAAGAGAAATGCATTGTATGTTGTGCAGATTCAAGCATGGAAGTGAAAAAAAAGATTATTTAAATCACAATCATTTTTGCAGTGTCAGCTTTCTTACACAAAAACTTGAGAATGAACATCATGCAACGAAATAATATAAACCATTCCCAGTGAACTGGTGAAAGATGAATTTAGGAAGCCTATGAAATTACTCCTAGTTCCCATTTCCCCCTTCTCCCTTTGATCCTAACCTTGATAAACCTTATAAATCCACTGCACCTCAAGCACGACAGTATTCTTCTTCCATTAGATGTGCCCTCACACACATTCAGCAACAAAAGTTAAAATAAAATTTGTCTTTAAAGGCCAGCAGAATAGAGGCTTGCATGGCTGCCCTTCTTCCCCACCCGTTACAAGGCTCCTCTCTGTGTCCCGACAAGCATATTTCTCTTTACGTATTGTTTAAATGCAGTGCCAGGAAGAAAGAGGTGGGACCTCCAAAGCAGGAGAGCATGAGAGCTGCTTTGGAGGCTGGAAGAACTGACAGGAAAGAGAGACATGAACTGTCTTTGCTATTTTTTTCACTGATTATCTCCTTCAGAAGACTAATAATTCAGAATTCTTTCACTGATGGCTTTTCCCTCCATTTTACATAAAACATCCACCAGGGACTTCTGTCAGCGGCCCTCTCTGTGCACAAGGAGGGCGGCCAAAGCAGTGGGAGCTGGAAAGCAGCAGGCAGGCTGGGGAGGACAGGGCTGCCACCGGCGCAGCCCTGAGGGCGCCTGCGTGCAGAGGGGCCTGGAGGAAAACTAAAGATCTTAGAGACAGAATAAAACTGCGTGGTCACCTACGTCGAGCTGCATGCTCTTCACCCTGCAGTGGAGTAACTAACTGTGCTCGTTTTACCCTCATTTTGCCATATCCTGTGGTCTGGTTGTGGTCATATGACTGGCTTCATTTTGAATAGCTACTTTTTGCTGTGGTTGTACTAAGTTGGAATTGCTGTGATCTGGATAGGTGCTCAATGCCTCTAACTGTAGAAAGACAAGTAGTGAGACATCTAGCAAAAGCAATACCAGACTTTGGGCAATCAACATACACTTATTTCACCAGAGGTTTCAGAAAGCCTCCAACTCTAGACAGGCTCCCATACTGTAAACTTTAAAGCTGCTTGCCAATGTGCATCATAATTTATTTACTTCAGTCTGCACAAGGCCCAGATTTAGTCCACAGAGGTTTGCTTGCCATTGAAATAGAGCTGCCTCTGGAATAAGAATCAGAGATTAGCGAAGACCCAAAGTCTTGCTTGAGCCATGTACAAGCTTGGATGGTAGAGCTCCAAGAGAGGGTGACTCCTTATATTTCTTTATGACTAATACCCTAATGTTCCCCCGTTTCTCACAACAGATGTAAAACAGAGTACAAATTAACTGTGAGCGCAGATCTATAAAATAGCGATACTGCAGGTTTAATGGGAGCACCAAGCCTTAGGGAATTTGCAAGAAGTCTTGCTGGAAAATGATTACTCGGAAGTGGTGACATACGTCATTTTACAGCCCCGTGAGGAAGAAGGGACCCCTGTTATACATACAGAGCCTTAGCACCATTAAGTCGAACTCTTTGATCATCATTCTCATCTTTTGCTGCAGCATCTTTTTGCCAGGCATCTCAGTACTGGCCTGAGCAGCAATGCTGTTAGGCCAAGAGGCAGCAGCTGCAGAGAGCAGGTACAGTTGGCAACAGCAGCACCTTGATAGCTCAGGAGACTGATGAAAGGTCATGGACCTTTCTCCCATTTCCTGTTCGCCGGTTCACAAGACCAGCCAGGGATCATTCCTGTCATTAAGTTTTTCAGTGGAGTTGATGGGGTAAAATTCTACCTTTCATATTCTAGGAAAGTCACCACCATGAGGATGCTTTTCTTCTGTTGTTTGTCTCAGAGTAATTGTATAACTTCTTGAGGCTTTTTTTTTTTTTTTCTGTATAGGTTATCTTGCTGCATGCAATCCAAAACACCCCACCTGTGCACAGACTTTGTTCACATTGTCTGTGTCGCAGCACTTCCATGGGCAGAGTACTTCAACCTCTAGAGCTGTTCATCCTTCATATCTAAACAATCCGTCATGTAGCCAGCGCGCTGCAAACCTGGTCGCTAACTGGCTCACTAAACTCTACTGTTGCATGAAACGAAGTAAAGCCAAAACTGGATCAGTAAATCTAGTATTTTCTCTGGTGCCAATGAAACCTATGCCAAATTAATGCTTCAGTGTCTCAGATCAATTGGTCCTATCAATTTGGAAGACAAATAACTATTTAAAAAAATCTCTTTAAGGCAAAAGTGACTAGTCATTTCTCTCGAGGGTAATGACCAGGAGCTAAAATTTAAGTCTGACTAGTACATAAAAGTTGTTCTGAGTAGAAGCAGGGCTCATGATCCGATTTCTCCATATGCCCTGCAACATACTGCTAAATCACGGCTGTATGTTCATCTTCCACCAGGGAAGAGTCCTGCTGTAGGCACTGCTGGAGCTTTTGAAGAACCGCTTGGGTTGAAGGAAAGCAAATGAAAATCATGTTATCTCTGAAAGGTCTCTCCACTGTAAAACCAGGGCCTGCGCAGGGTCTCCTCGCCCAGGCTCTGCACACTGTTATAAACAATCGTATGCCTGGGACGTGACAGAGCTTGGCAGCCCTGGGCTCCCATGCGGGGTGTTAAACTTGCTGAAATGAATTAAAATCAGGCAGAACAAGCTATTATGGACAGCTAATCAAACACATGGGGATTTTCTAAGATTTCGGCTTTACTAGATGAGGTAATCTCCCACCCTCCATGGGTAAATGAAAGGTTTGTTAGACCTCATCAGGGCTACCTCCCAAGTGCCATTTCCTCCGATTACTCCATCATACAGAGAGGCCTCGTTCGCCAAAGAGCTCTTCTTGGCTGCCAAGGTGGACCTGCCCCACAGTGCCTGGTCCTGCTCCTCTCTGGAGCAGTGTCAGCAGGGCACCTATCCTTCAGGCACTGAACAAGAGCTTCAAGCTCTATAGGAAATCGTGCCGGTGTCTTCCTTGGTTCTGCATAGCCATCTTCTGTTTTTCCAAGAGATCTGCTCCTCAGGGATGACAGTGACACATGGCCTTGGTGCAGATGGTAGAGCTGCTACCCTGGGAAGCTGCCAGATACCTTGGTGTTTTGTTTGCTAATCTAACTTTTTATTTCGCTTCCAACAGAGCAAAGTGTCGGGTGCTCTTGTTGCAGTCATTTCTTTTGTTCTCATTTCTTGGCATACAGTTCTCTTGGAAGCATGTCAGGGTTAATGGACATTGGTGCAGGCCACTTACTAGATGTTGGCAGGAAGGCTTTTGTCTTTTCGCCTGGGCTGATGATTCCGCTGAAGCATCATGAGATTTACGTGATATTGTAAGAATGCAAAGAATGATTCTCATGAATTTGCAGGAGCTCTTTTGTTTTGTTTAGCCAGGTCTTTGCTTCCAGGAGTGATCTTTCTGCCAACCCATTTGATAAGATATATTAAAAGATTGGCACGCCGTGTTTAAACTCCTAAAACAGAAAGCATCGTGGCTCATCATCTTTTAACTCATCTAAAATCCTTGGGAAGGAAACTGCAATTTGTCTTGTTACTCTGCAATTTGTCTTGTTACTCTGCGTACTGTGTAAAAGCTCAGATAAATATGACTCGCTGTAGAAGTGCCCTGTGAGCACGACAGAATATTCTCCATTAAAAAACTGCATCTCTCATGTAGAGCAAGCATAATCAAATGCTGCATATCGCTTCTGGCTTTTAGAGCAATATCTAAGCTGCTTCAGACAAGTCTTCTCAAGTGCTGTCTGTTTTCTTTTTTGCAATCACATATCATATTGCTATCCCATTTCCAACTCAGTATGCATGTTAATTGGGAACAGCCCATTCCACGTCTCAGTTCCACACAGATACTATCAATCATTTTATTTTGAAGAGAACTTTTCATTAGCCCAGTAAGTAGTCACTGTTTTTTGCTGCATGAAGGTCATTCTTCATGTAATAGTGAGGAGAACCTCACTGGGTCCAATTTCAGCTCAGTGGCATTTTCTCACTTTCTCTTATGATCATTCAAGCTGGTACCTTAAGTAACACCAAGATCTGATCGATTTAACTTTCCCAGATAACTTAACTTACATGGCTGGGCAATATATAGCAAATCTGTTCATCATCAGGGCAATTGCACTTGTTGCACTCTTTCCAAACCTCAGCTCCACATACAGCATGCTGTACCTCTATGCTTCCACAACAGGATGCATTATAGATCTTCAGCTCATCAGGGTCTTCTACATGAAACAGTGTGGATACCATCACTACCCTGATTCCTCTGCAGATTTTCCTTCCAAAAGGAAATGTAAAAGTGCTTCTTCATTACTGACAGTCCCGTTCTCCAAGTCTCCTGGTGCACAATTTTCCCCAGGTTTCATGGATATTTGATGCTACAGAATTCATGTGAGGCACGTCAGAGAACTCGTAAGAGCAGGGCCTCCACCTCTGTGTCCCTACCACAATATTGCTTCTACTGCTATGGCCCCTTGGCTCACCAGTGCACTTGAGGAGATAGGGAGTCCTGAAATCCTCCATTCAGCTCTGCTGCACCAGCACAGAAGGCAAGAGCCATTTGGCTGCATGAGAAGCCTGTGATTCAACAAGACACAGGATTTGCATCGAGAGCCCATGAAACGCTTCCCTCTCTGCCACAGGAGCTGATGCATCCAGTAGAGAAGCCAATTTGGCACAGAAGCGGTAGTGTCTCAGTAAGACAGCCCCACAAAGATGACAAAACCAAAAGAGGCGAGACATGGGTAGGAGATGCAAGTGGCACTGTCTGTGGGGCTCGCAGAGGGAAGAGAAGAGGGAAAAGGCTGATGGTTGGGAAAGAGATGGAAAGGAAAAGGAGGGGGAAACAAAAGGATGAAAGACAGTAACTAGAGAGATTAAAAAAAAAAAAAAGAGAGGGAGAGAGAGAAAATAGGACAACTCCACACATAATGAAGCCATGGTACATCTTTCTCTTTAGAAACAGCTTCCAACTCCCAGAATGAGAGCAAAAGACAGAGCCACACACATGCAAAGTAAGCTCAGTTCTCAGGACACAACTGGAGCACTAAGAAAGAAACAGAATCATTCAAGTGTAGTGTGGATCAAAGGAAAGGGATGCTATGTTTACAGGAACAGTGACCATTTTTCCTCGTGTTATGCACATTTATTCCAAATCTAGCAGTATAAATGGTTATTCCAAGTCTAGCAGTCAAAGGGTGCAGCCATTACATTACTCTCAACAATTTTGTGAGCAAATATGGCACACATGAGACAGAGGCAAATAAAAAATATTTTCTTTAGGCTTTCAAAATGCACCCACAGAAGATTTGAACACCAAAATGAGCAGAGAGGACATTAATAAAGCATCCTAACCAACCCCCATAAAGACCGGTGCAGAACTATTCTGTGTAGGCCAAGCAAGCGTCTCATCCCATTAAGTTCCTGACATAAATGTGCTTCTGCTAAATTCTTCACCACACCTAATGCACCTAGACTTACAGATTCATAAACCCTGTGCGACTCCAGTTCCCCCCATGCTGCCTCTTCCCTCTTCTTACAAAGTAATATGGAAGTAGCCTGGTGCTTTTAAAATTATGAGCCTGGCTTTTCTGAGAAGCCTCCAGTCTCCTGCAAACAATGTGCTAAGCAAACTCAGGGAGAGAACATGAGGAGAAAAAAAAAAAAAAAAGGAGTCTTCTTTCCTTCTTCTTCTTTTTTTCCTTGCCTAAGACTCACCAAAACAAGAGTCCAGTATTGAATATTCAGCACTGAATACTAACTGCTCAATAGATGGTCTGTTTGCAGAGCTCAAAGTGGAAATGACCCAGCAAGGAGGAGAGGTGAACATGCTGCTCCATCCATGTGATTAAAATGCTGCCTAAATGCAGCTCCCCCCTCCTAGTTCTCCCACTTCTTTTCAATGGAGGCCATTTGCTGCCCCTACCACAACTCATTTAAAAAAAAAAATGTTTGCATTAGAGGGGCCCCCGCACAAGTATTGTCCCTGTGACACTGTAGTTAGGAGAGGAATGTCAGCTCCAACTTTGGGAAACCTGCGCTGGACAGTCAACCAGCCCACTGGGACCTTTATTACGGCCTCGTGTGAGAGAAGGAAAACGGGGGCCCCATCTACGAAGCAGCCGAGCTCCCTGCCACATATCCCCGCTTGCAGACCTGCTCGAGGCTCGTGCTAAGCCTCACCTAACAGCTGCCTAGCTCTACTGCAAGCCTCAGAGGGCTCTTCCAAGCTCTCCTTCCCTGAGCGAGCGCACTATGTGAAGGCCCAGCTCGGTGACAGCCAGCGTGCCGCCACAACGTGCTGTTTAGCAAACACGCCCTTTGAACACCACTTCTCACGAGGCCGTATTCCCTTGGCGTGAAAGTCGAGCCTGTTTCCACTCTCGCCGCTGAGAAGCTGCCCTCCTCGGGAGCAGGACGCAGGGTGCAGGCCTGTTGCAGCGCGGGCGAGAACGGCTGCTCTGGCTCTCGCCTCTCCCGTCCCCTGCGGGCTCTCCGTCTCGCACGCCCAGCACCGCGCATGGCTCCTCTCCCACTGCCCCGGTGCACCAAGCAGGGGAGCCAGCAAATCCCTGCCCAGCTGCTCCGCCACCTCAGGAAGCAGGAGCCCAAGGGCCACGTGGAGGGTGGGAGAGGCTCCATCCAGGCGCCATGCGAGCTGAGGGACCCAGGCAATACCCACCCCGCAAGCAGGTGCAACCGCACGCCTGGGCCTTCACATTCTGCAAACAGCCACAGCGTTAGCAAAACCTACAAAAACCCTGCCCCTCTCCTCCAGCACATGCTAAATTTTGGTCTTTTGCAAAATATTGTACATTTATTATAGGGTGTTGGGAAGTATCACGGGTTCTGGGGGAAAGATGTTCTGTGGGACCTTTCAGATGAGATCCCCACCACTAGCGCCACCAAAAGCGGACACAGGGCGGGTGGTTCCTCCCAGCATGGGATGTGGAGCCGGTGGGACCTCACCGATACATCGCACGCCCCCTCCACACAGCCTAGCCTTAGCTGGATGAGCTTACTTTCATCTCCAGCAGGAACAAAGTTGTTTAGCACTTCTGAAATAGTGTAGCAAATAATCGGTGCCTATAAACCCAGTGACCACGGCATTTAGTAGTGTCAATATTTACCCCTAAACTTGCCTTTTTCACTGTTCTTTAATTCTCCTTGCCACTGCATTCTGCTTAGTTATAGCTTTACAAGTTTAGCACAAGCTAGATCTGGCTTTAGCAATATACACAAGACCAGAAAGCTCAAGACTGTTATGGAGAAAAAGATAATTGCAGAGTTTAGTCAACGGAGGGGACTCATTCACACACTTACAGGTATGGAAAGCACTTTTCATACATAAAGTTGTACTGAACAGGCAAGTTTTTACAAGCATCCCAAGCCTTGCCAAATTAATGAAAATGGCTGTACTGAAGAAAATCTGATAGTATTACTCTGACCAGTGAAATTTAAAAAAAAAAAAAAGAAAAAGAAAAAACCCAACAAATACTTTCATGTCTAGTAACAGTATTCTAAAAACAGCGATAGTTTTTTGCAGTCTAAACTTGCAATCCTTGTTCTCGGGCAAGTTTTTTTCTTTTCCTTTTCTCTGGATATAACCTCAGTAAGTGAATCAAAAACCCTAGAGAAGGGGATCTGGGGTTTCGGAAGTGATTCTTGGGGTTCACGAAAGCACCCAAAACTCCAAATTTTGCTAGAATTTCACCACCGAAACAGACAACCAAAAGCCGAGCAACTCGACCAAATTCTGGTTACGTCCCCGGCTCGCTGCTCTGGGAGCAACACCTCTAATTCGCAGTGCTCTCTGTTTCAGGGAATTGTTCATTTGGAGAACGTTCCAGCTCTCGAAAATGTATTGTTCCCTGTTACCATAATATTTGGGACCTCACGCAAAAAATGCTCAGGATAAGCTGCTAATTAATTGCGAACCCATCGATCACAGCAGTGAATTGACTCGGTCCCTGTAACAAGTTCCATTTCAGAGAAATTAAGTTCACTTTCCAATAGTGGAAAGCAAAGTGTTTTGCTGTAACTGAAGTGAAGGAAATGAGGCATCCCTGAGCCCTGCATTTCAATCTTGAGGCAGTTTAAATTGCAAACGAGCTTTTGCTTCGTTACTGGAGGCAGTGGGAGCTCAGGCCCTATTTAGCCTTCTCCCCTTCTCCTGATTTCAAGTTTATACTTCTCCCAACCATTTCTTTACGATCAGAGACTTGAAACATAGCAGTAACCTAGAAGGAGCCTGTCCCTGACACAAAAGCATTTCACCACAACACTGCCTAGTGTTTTATACCTAATAAACTGCCTCTTCTGCACCTCTCCTGGGAAGAAAACAAATATGAGCAAAAGCAAGGCAGGGCTGCTAGTAGCGCATGTAAAGCAGATGCAATTAAGCTATAGCACATTCACAGCCATTAAGGGAGACAGTTCTGGGCTAACCCGGTACACCTGCTCTTTTTGAGACACACACAAGCACCCACATGTGCACTGGCTTCAACAGGTGTTTCCTTGCGGCGTAGAAATTGCACCATCAGGATCCTTCTACAGTAAGTTATAGCAGAGTTTTACACCACCCCAGAAAGACACCAGCATGTACACACAATTCCAGAGGGACAGGAAGATGTGTGGAAATGTATTTTTAATGCAGACATAATAATAATAAAAACCTACAAAGCCCTCCACTGGTTTTCTCATCGCCAGATACTCTCCCTTCCTCCTCTTGCTATCTATAGGCTCGCTCAGCCAGCAAACATCCTTTATGCTATCCATCTTCCTAACCTGAATGTTAGCAATCAGATTCCCTCGGCTGCTGGGGAGTTGGGCTCCAGCGGGGTCAGATCCGATGGGGTTATTCATTTTCCGACACAATGAAACAAATAGAAAATCCAGCACAGATGCGGCGAGACCGACAAGTGGGCGAATGCAGAAAATTCACCAACTTCAGGGCCCAGGGGATTGTGAGCTAATTATTTGGACTCTAATGTCACATTCCCCAAGGATGACCTTATATTTGTGTTAGTTACATGACAGCCCACCGCTATTCTAAGGGTATTGTTGCAACCCAGCCAGCCTGGGTTGTATTTAAGGCCACTTCTTTAAAAATCTTCATCTGAGGAGGCCCTGATGTTTGGTCACCGTGAGGATTTTGGAGATTCCAGCATTTCATCTTTATTTTGCTAAGGCAGAATCCTACACATGGAAACAACATCTGAGGAGAGGCACCCCCCATGTGGCTGTTCCAACTCTTAAAACACTTGCAAATTAAGCTTAAAAAAAGCGCAAAGGCTCAGAAATGCTACAATTCCAAACATATTGACCCTCTCCCACTCCCGGTACTCGCAGCTCAAAACAACCCAACTTTCTAAAATCAGACAAGTGGGCGACACCAACAGCATCGCAGAGCTGTATCGCAGGGCGCTGCAGCAGTCACTTTACACAGCACAGCTCTAGCTTCGCGGCACGAGTGTCTCGGCACGAAAAGCCCGTCTTTCCTAATTTTCGGAAGTGCTGAACAGAGCTTTTTGCTCTATAGAAGTTTTCTAACGAAATGGTGCAGCTGCGGCAGGCCAGCTGAGGCCACGGGGTGCTTTACAGTCCCACAAACAAAAGTTTAATGTGCCTGAATGTGGAATCTCTAACTTAATGAGTGTTTTACTTGAATAATATATTGAGGATTTTAAACCCTAAACAGTGATGTAAATAAATAATTTCCTATAGTTCATATACAAAATCTTCATTTATTTCTTTCTCCTTTTCATGCCTTTAAAGACTTTTTTCAACTGTAGGCAAATAACAGATTGCAGAGCAGTAAAAGCTACCACAATCCCTCCCCACCCCCCAGCCAAGTATTTTAGAATTAATTCAATAGCAGACGAATAAATCACAAAGCCCTTCTCTGAGTCAAACGTAGAAGACAAACTCCTTAGCTCAATCTAATGCTGGCTAATTTGCAAACCTCTGAAAAATCTCCAAGGATTTCACCAGCGCCCAACTCAGTCCTTGGGAAGAAAGACCTGATTCAGTTGCTTTTAGCTCCCGGTTCTATCCTTGCTCTCACCGCCAAGGATCGGGCCCAAGCGTAATGACTGCCCCCAGCAGCTCTGCCGCAAACAGGAAAGAAAACGGCTGCATTTTCGGTTGTTGTGCCATTTTCTTCATGCGTGAAATTTCACTTTAAATCACATAGAGTGGATTGTGAAACAAACATGCGGTATTTCCTTCACATAACCACATCACATTAAATTTAGGATTCAAAATGATCATGGGCTCATCTTAGCTGCTCAGCAGGTAAGAATATTCCTAAATACAAACACTGGAATTGAAAGTCACATTTCTACCTGAGTCTGAGCTAGGAATTAAAAAAAGAGAACAGTGACAGATAAAGATCGGTAATTTGTTACCACAGGCGAAGCAAACAGCTTTTCAGCAACAAAATAAAGCACTCATTTGGACTGAAAATGATCCAGACATACAACTGCATGTCCTCAGTGTTATACATGTGCTCTGAAAGGTCCCAAGTGCTTTGCCAAGCGGCCTGCCAGTGTTTATTATCAATATGGGCAACAGCGTCAACTGAACCAGGGTGTTGATGAGTTCTCTTCACGAGTTCTCTTCAGCTCATGCTTCTATGCTAGATCCTGTACAAGTGGCAAGCCTGCAGAAAGGGTCAGCAAGCCCCACTGCGCACAGCCCCAGCACACAGGCTCGCGCCAGGCTGTAAAGCCACTAGCCCTGAGCCACCGTCACTTTGCGTTAGGCTTTGAGGGCCTAACGCAAACGTCCTGGACAGACCTAATGGGCTTTCTGTCGGTTTTAGGGCGGATTGGATGAGCTCCTAAACTCCTGGCCTCGTGTCCCAAGCATCGCATCCACCTAGCACTTTGGAAACAGTGGCCGTCTTGCCTGACTGCATAGGCGAGCGCGGGGGCTACTTAGTTGCTGAAGCAGCGAGAAAGCTGCGCTCCCCAAAAGCGCCTGCTCTCCCCGAGGAGCCCCGTCCCGCGGTGGCGCGGCGGGACCCAGACAGCCGGGATGAGGGGTGCCCGGTGTCCGGCGCCCGTAGCCGCGACCGGGCTCCGCAGCGGTGCGGGCCGCCGCGGAACGGGGGGCGACCTGTGGGACCCCCTCCTTGCCGCCGCGGCAGCGCCTTGCGCTCCTGCCGCCAGTGTCACTAGGGGGGGCTGCGCCTGTGGAAACGCGTTTCTGAGGTCTCTGCAAACCACCCCCAGGCCCGCGCTGCGGGGGCAGACGGGGTCCCGCTCCGCCGGGCCCGCTCCTGGGAGCCGGGCCGAGCCCGGCGGAGCCACCCCGCTGAGCGCCCAGCGCCACGGTCCGGGTCTGCCCCCGCGCCGCCGCCGCTGCCCGGGGCCGGGCGCCTCTAGCGCTGCACCCGCTCTGGGCCGGGCGCGGCCGCGGCCGCGGGCAGAGCTGCCATAGGGACTGCTTCTCTCTCTTGTGTACTTATTTGTTCCCTCTTTGTATTTTCTTGCTCCCAAATGCCCAGGAATGAGTTTAGGTGACAGTCCCTCTGGGTCACGCCCCATCGGCTCCCACAGTGAGCGAAACATGAGCTAAACGAAATAAGAGCCCCGAGGGTGCTGGGTAGGGGGAAATAAATCCAGTTATTCGCGTCCCTTAAAATCAGAGCCTTTGGTGATCTTTAAAAAAATTCTTCTGCTTTCAAAAAAAAAAAAAAAAAAAAAAAAACGGAGAAATTAAAACATTACCGGTATTTTTTTTTCCAATAAAGCCATATTTCTCCACAATGCAAAAGGATCTTTACATAACAAGTGAAACTCGGGAGAAAAGCTAATTGGATTAAGTCCTCTGAAAGGGAGGTTAAGGTATCTGAATGAGACAACTGCAAAGCTCCACTTTTCTTGCCATCTGTTTAGCAAGGCTAGAGTGTTTTCTGATTAATATTGTCTTAATCAATCACGTTGCCATTTATTATGGCGGTAGTGATTCAAAGAACGGGATCGCGGACGTTCTGCCCGAGGACGGAGCATTGCGAACTCATGGCTACGAAAAAAAAAAAAAAAAAGTGGGGGATCGGGTAAATTGGTATTTTTTTTTTTTTCCTTTAAGCGTCGCTCACTCTCGAGAAGGCGAAATTGGCGGCCGCGGCCCTGCCGCGGTTCGACAGCCTGCGCCGGCCCCGCTGGTCCCCGCCGCCGCGGCCCCGCCGGCTGCCGTCGCGGCCGCGCTCTGAGGGCGCCCCGCACGCGCTCCTGCCGCCCGCCGAGGGGCAGCCTGCGCGTGGGCTCCGCTCCT
>JAVCKT010021108.1:34194-51646 GCA_032273925.1 Rhynchotus rufescens
TTTTTTCTCTTAGATTTTCGTTAAGGAGTCATCTGTGTGGTAAAGAGCCTTCAAGGCCTGACGCCTTTTTCTTTTTTTCTTTTTTTCTTTTTTTCTTTTTTTTTTCTTTTTTATTTTTCTGTTAAACATTAGCATTTCCCATTGGAGAAAATATTAAATGTACATACCCTACATATTTTACCAATATAAATATTAAGGTTATGTGAACAGGGGTGGGGCAGGGGCATTCTTTGAGGGATTTTGAAACCAATGCTAACTCTTAAAAAAAAATAAATGCTGACTCGTCGTAGGAGAAGAGAGCAGTCTGTAAACATACCTGCTATGCTGACCACATGGATAGCTGTGCTCAAAGACCCCAGCGAGAGGCTGACACCTTTCTTGGGCCAGACGCCCCACGCGCAGCATCCTAGCAAGGGAAGTGCTTACACATGTCCTGGTTTAGGCAAGGGAGCAGCAGGAGGCCTGGGCCTGAGCTCTGGACAAGCCCCACACTCACAAGGGCAGGTGCTGGGTCTCTGTTAGTGGCACTTTGTGCTCATGGAAATTTCCTCTTTTAAAGGGGCTGCTTCTGGGGTGTTGCTGTCCTGGAGACAAGTGAAATACAGAACGGTGTGAACACAGGGATATGCTCTTTCTAGGGTGATGCTAAGGATGGCATTGAGCTATGATAATGCACAGCTTGGATGTCTTGAGCCTTGGCCTCTGCTTTGACATGATACGAAGATATAAATTCCCTATATGTGATCCTGTATAGAAAGGAGCACCAGCAGTCAGTTCCATTAGACCAGAGATACCTGTTGCAATCTGCTCACTCCTGCATTTCCAGATCCTCATGTTCCTGTGGAATATGTCAATACGGTTGTCTTCCTGCTTACCTTATCCCCTCTTATCCCCTCCTTCCTTGGTCAGGTGGCTGTGGTGTACTGTTCAGGCATTATTATTTATTGGTTTATTTTGTCTTTTGGCTATGCTTTTGAAAAGTATCTTGTGCTGTGACTCAGTCCCACCTGAGACTATATAAAAGCTTTGATTTTTCTGGAAGTGTGCCACATCCAGAAATTTCCTCCTGTGGAAATTAGGTTCATGCAATGTGCTGCAAGTTGGATGCTTGCAGATGGAACCACTGCAAATATGAAATGTAGGCTGTAGCATTTTATTTAATGCAGAAGAAAGCGCAGGCCTTGGCAAGGATGCAAAACTCTACAACCAGGACTCCTCACTCTAGATTCTTGCCTGCGCAGAGCAACTACAATCCATTAAAGCCTATATAACCTTACACTGCAGCAGGCAAAGTGTTTCTAGTGGAGAGGGACTCTGCTTCCATAGTAGTAGGAAGTGAAACACCTCTGTTAGCACAGGTTGGATAGTATGGGCAGTTCTAGTCCCTTTTGTTTAAGAAAGATGAATACAAACGTGTTCAGATGCTCAGATAGAAGAGCAGGTTTATTAAGGGAAGAGAAAGCTTGTCTTGGAGGCAGCTGGTTTAGTAAAGCAGAGGTAGAATGGAGATACTGCTGCTCGTATCAACTTATCACTCTAGTAATTTGAGCTCTTTCAGCAAAACAGAGGTTTCCACAACTGTCTTTCACTCTGCAGCCAGTGGTGCCAACAGGCTGGTACTATGCAAACCTTTCTTGCTATTACCATTATTTTGAGGGTAAACATAGAACAAGAGCTACCTGAACAAAAGAATCAATGTCAGCACGGGAACAAGAAGGTCTAAACTTCCCTATTAATTTAGCTAAAACATCCAAGGGTACTCTAGGCTGAAGTTCTAGAGTAGTTTGCACTAAGATTGGCACGGAAAGGAAACTGCTTTCATTTCAGTGGCAAGTGTGACAAAGGTCATGTGAAATGGACTGTCAGGGATCTGGGTTCAGTGACTCAGAGGATCCTTTGGGATCCCATGCCCCTACACAGAGAGTAGTGGTGGCACCAGCTAGATATAGAGTGACAGTTTTATTATTTTGTCAATGCCTGCAAACTATGAGTGGTTCCATATCTTCTCACTTGCCTAAGAAACATTCTCCTCTTCTCCTCTCAAAATGCACAAACACTTCTGTCCCTCTTCTTGCCCAGCTTAACGCGCGGACCTGTTTGAAGCTAGTTTCTGCAAAAAGCGAGTGTAGGTCAACCTGACGTGATCTTCCATTAACGTCCGTGAAAGGAATTTTGCTCAGCCCCAGGATTCTCAGGTTCATGGCTCCCACAAAGGACCTAGAAGTGACAACACGCTGCTCATGTTGTTCAGCTTCAGCCCACATGGAGGAAGGGACCTCACCCTTCTGGTCCTGTAGGCCTGGGTAGCCTCAGGATGCGTGGGCCCCTGGGAGCTATCCTGCATCCAGAGCTGGTGACCAGAGCACTCGGCCAGGAACGGTCTTGCTGACTTTAATAGAAGAGGACAAGCAGTCCTTGATTTCTGAGCTTACCCGGACTGTGCTGGCTTTTGTTGTGTGTGGCTGGTACTAGTTACCAGAGGATTTGTACTGTGTGTTGGAAGAAGAGCCAGCTTTAAAAGCTATTGTAGACAACAGACACGGGAAAGATCTGTTCCAGACCGCATCTCAGCTACAGAACAAGTGCATGTGGAGCTGTGGTATCCTTGCGATGACTGACTGATAATCTGTTCCTTTTGATCTGCCTGGAGCATGGTTGAGTTACCTTGAGTTTCTGCAAGGGATGGGCTGTGGGAGGCCTGAATGCAGCATTGAATTTTCAGTTCACTAAAAGGTAAAATAATTTCCATTATCACATAGTATTTTTAGTACGAAATGAAAACATTATGGCATGGAATAATTTTTTTTTCTTTTCTAAGTTTTAGAGTGATTTTTCTGTTTATAAATATTTTGTTGTTCACACACGTTAACTACTGTGCATCTGCTAGAACGGTAAATCACATTGCTAGAGCAAGTAGCTTCCCAAAAGTGATGCTAATGACATATGAAGATGCTGCTGCTGTTAGCAGGGAGATACAAATAGCAACAGCCTGCTCACAGACTCAGAAACGATATTTTTCTGAAGATGAAGCAAAGGTTCAAATTCATTTGCAGAGCAGCCAGCACAAACTTTTGTCATTGCACAGGCACAATGCTATTTGTACTGCTTTTTCAAAAAAAAAAAAAAAGTCCAGCTGTAAAAACTCTCGGTATTGGTTCTGACTTGGGTTTGGAGACTGTTGACCTCAGAGTTATGGTGTTCCTAGTACATACATACATACATACGTATGTATGTATGGCAAAGAAGATGCACGTGAGGACTGGGTCCCTACAATGAGCTTTAAATATTTGATAAGAGTCAACATTGACTGAATAGCTAATTCCAACAGGCTCTACCTAGCAGAGACTGTTTATACACACACACACCTGTCTGTCTTGGTCAGTGAACATATGGAAGAGCAAGACTGACAAATGAGCTAGTCCGTACTCCTGCACCTTGCTTCTTCTTCCAAAAAACAAAACAAAACAATTCCCTCCCCGCTTGTCCCTACTGCAACTGGTGGGTCCAGGTTGAGATTGAAATATTGAAAGAGCTGTTCAGGATAGAGATTGATTGAAGTCCTCAGAACTTGGGCTTAGGCATGCTCAAGTTTGTAGTAGCATTTAGATCTGATACATGGATCCATTTTCTGGGTTTCTGAACCTCAGAAACAGGGATCCAGATCTTCACTGTGTCTTGCACACATTAAGCCTCCCAGCACTGGTCCAGATAATAGCAAAGAGTCACCATCTGGCTGGATTTTACGGTTTGATGAAGTGCTCAGTTTTAAGGCAAGCACGTGTCTGGCACCTGGGGACTGCAGAGTCCTGATCCCACTTTTGGCACAGCCTCTCTGTGGCCCTGGGCAAGTCACGTCCTCTTCAGAGGAGGGAATTCATCAAGTGCCCCGCGGCCCCTCTGCATCAGCAACGGGCTGTAAAACAATCCTCAGCTCCAACTGGAGAGGAGGCCGGTGAAAGGGGCTCTCGGCAGCGCTGGCCCGCTCGGTGCCGCAGCCCGGAGCCGCCTGCACCACAGCACAGTAGAGCTGCTCCCTGGTACCGCTGCCATGGGTGCTGTGCGATGGGTGCAAGCTTAGCTGGGCCCTCCTGACTTGGGCTCGCTGGTGCTCGGGCCATCCTGGCTCTCACGAGACAGGAAGCATGGAAAATTTCTAGCCCCTCTACTTTGCTTTTGCAGCTGTACAATGACAAGGATCCTTACAAACAGACCTTGAAAATGTGTTCTGAAGACAGTTTACAGACCATCTTTTTCAGATGCAAAGCACTCTGGCCCGTTATCACTAACCAATCCAATATACTTCAGTCTTTTTAAGTTTTTAAATATGACTTACCTGCATCTTGGTGTAAACCACAGATTTTTTTTTTCTATTTGCCAGTAGGAAACTCTGAGAACTCACCTAAAACTAATTTCTCATCCTCATGGATCTATATTTGCATATTTCTTTTTTTCCTCCATTTTTAAGCAACAAATAACAATGGAGTCCAAAGAAACAAAAGTTCCCTAAACTACATGTTGAAGCTTCTTTGTACAGAAAAACTCTTAACAAGATATAGATATTACAAACAAAACTAGTCTTGCTTAGTGGGAGCCCTTTATTTTCAACATCTTAAAATTATTAAATCTCAGTATGCCTATATTTCATATTATATCCTCTCCGAATGCCAAAATCAGCCAAAATGTGTTTTCATTTTTCTTTATAGTTTTCTTCTCTAGTTTCTATGTTTGGAAACATTTACCTTAACAAAAAAAACCCCAAACCCAGAAGCTTTTGAGGGTTACGTAAGTGACTCTACATGAGACTGTTTGAGGCTGTTTTTCTGAACTCTAAACAAGTGATTCTCCTAACGCACAGTTCCAGAAATGCCTAGAAGACCTATTCTGTTCTGCCCTACAGCATTCCTGCAGCCTCCTTGGCTTGATTCCGTCTCTCACAACAAAGCAGTGTGGTCAGACACGTACTGTATTTGGGGGGGTCGCTTTTAATTAATGCCTTTGTTTTGTTACAGAATAATAAAGACTTGTGTACTGAAGTCTAGGCCTCTAAGTACTTCTGCCTTTTTCAACAGCATTGAATCCTTCATCTGCAAAGTAGGTGGGAACGTAAATGTAATACTTGGAGTTAGATTTTACTTCAGACAGTAACAGATCTCTAGTTTATCTCAGAAAGTGGGCTGTATTCTGCATTTCAGCTGAGACTTACGCTAGCAACCTTCCCGCTGAATAGCATTGCTGGTAGAAAGGCTCTCCTGGACACTAAATAGCAAGAGATAAAGAAGTTGGAATGGAATGAAAACTTTATAGCCATTTTCTAGCCACAGCTGCTTTTGCTAAAGCCTTCAGACTGTCAAGTATTATTCAGAATATTGCATCCCTTTCACCAATTAAACAAAGAGTTGTCATGGCAGGCTTGCTCTTGCAAAGTCCAGCTACAGCAGTGCAGTCATTAGCTGACTTCAGACCTCTGCATGACAGTGTTCACTCGATCAAAAGAGGAAGAGGGAAATAACCGAGTCAGGTTCTGCACACCCCTTTTCTTGGATATTCGGATAGTTCAAAGGGCTGCAGAGATGAGGCTCAGGAGAGACAAGCAGTAACATGGGGAAACGTCAGGGTTCTGGGGATGTATTTTACCCCTTCAGTCCATGTGCCTGCAGTAGGGTTCTTCCCTGCATTGCCACTTTGACCATTGCACTCCAGGAGCCTTTAACTGTTCTTGCAGTTTCTTCTGCTGGGTTTGTTATGCTCATTCTACTGCTGCTACCAGAGAGCACTTCAGTGTGTCTAATAAGGTAGAGCAGAGGTAGCCTCTCGGAGAGAGGCCGGCAGTAACGCCCGTTTGAACTCAAATCTATGCTCAGCCTTGCCTCCTGTGTGCAAACAGGCCCAGACAGCACAGCAGCACGTGCAAACTGAACGGCTGGTTCATTCATGCATTACCAGAAGAGCACATCGGGGACGATCCCCACCTGCTGCCAGACGTGCCTAGCTTCTGTGTTCCACTGGGCCCATCACTGCTAAGGCTGCCCTGCCCTTCCTTACCCTCAGCCACCTCAGCTGATGCCCTGATCTCTCGCCCTGCTTGCGTGGCGGGAGCGAAGGCAGCTGAAGGCGGTGGAGCTCGGCGCTGCTCTCCCCGCCACACGAGCAGCCGCGCTCCCCTGCGCCTCCTTCTCCAGGTGCAGTCCCACCTACCGCGCACTCCTTCCTGGAGCTCAGACCTGGAAAGCCAGCAGAGCACAGCTGGGGAGGGAGCACCTTATGCCAGGGGCAGTTCCCTGGCTCCAGGTGAGGGGTCCCCGGGTGGCTGCAGCCTTTGAGGCTCACTCCCTCTGCTGGTGCTCCCGCCGCTCTCCTGGGCGGCCTCAGGAAGCAAAGCAGAGCTCACTGCGTTGGTGAGGGCTCTTGCTTAGTTGTCTTCGTTTGCAGACGACAATCTTTGCTGTATGTAACTCTGCTGCAAGTCTTCACTAACAGCCTCGAGCTGTTCTGGTCTTGGTAGAGATGCCTCAACAGCTTTTTCCAATCTAAATGTGCTGTTCTAAGTATCTCTGTAGTCATTACTCTTCATTTCTTTGCAGCTGGACTAAAGGCTGCCCTTTCAGACTCAATTTGCAAGCCCAGATACAAAGCTACTAGTTTAAGCAGCCTGATGACAGCTTGAAAAAGCAAACCTATAGGGTAATTATTGCGTGTTTAAGCAGCAGAAAGAATAGCAGCAACCTGACTGCAAAAGCAGCCTCAGGACTGGCATGCACCATGCAGGCATCTGAGGAACCAAAGAGCCTCCGAACATGTGCATGCTTCATCCTGACTTCTGTGGGACTGCAGCTGTACTCAGAGAGCTAACCGCGTGCTTGGCTCAGCAGTGGCTCAAGTGATCTTTAGGGTACTAAGTGAACTCTTGGTTCATCCACTGCTTTAGCTTTAGGCCTTGTATCTCATTAAAAAGTTCAGCTGTTCCCTCTCTAAATCCTTTCAGGTCATTCAAGCCTGCTTCACTGTCAGTGGAGGACTGGTGGTGTTTTATAGCACATTTTTAAAGCGGTGGATAGCCCCATAATTAAAAAAAAAAAAAAAAAAAAAATTTAAGTCCTAGGAGAGTGTACATCAGTATCTTAGTATTTGCAGGCTGTCTTTTCAGGGCTTTGAGCCAACATATTGCTAGAACTACTACAGGCATTTGGAACTGAAGGGTTATCTGTGAGCTGCACCCTGCTTTTAGTGCACATGCCATCACCTCTCTGGAACTTCAGGGAAACTGCATGCGTGTAGATGAAGGCACAAGGACTATTGTCACACCACAAGCTTCACACTAACGCACCTTCCCCCCTGCATACTCAAATTCCTCTCAAAAAGAGCCATTTAAACTTCTGCAGGAAGTATTCTTTCATTTCTCTAAACCAGGCAATACTTAACAAAAACTTAATGCTTTAACAATGCCTTAAGCAAATGCTCAAGGAGTAACTAAATGTTTTAGGCATTATAAGAAATCTTTACCATCCTTATGCAGCCATCAATGCATACATACAATTCAAAATATTTATTATTATTATTTAAAATATTTATTACTCTTCCATAATCCACTGGTCTCGAAAACAAAATTTTAACTTATGTAAGATGTGCACTTAAGTTCAACTCAAGTCCGCGTCCAACCAAGGATTAACTGAAACCAACACTGGGTTTGTCACGTTTGGAAGTGTCAGGTGTGCTTGGCTGGGCCACGGCCTTACCCTGCCACACACACACGTGCCCCTCACTCGGGCTGATCGAGCTCACCTGCCAACTTAAACCAGACAGAAGATGCAAGCAAGACGTCATACAAGTGTCTTGTATCTCCCTTCTACCCACTCAGGTTTTATTCATGTTCACCAAAATATCTTCCAGTCACATACGCTGGATTTTAATTCCTTTAAAGTATCTTCTTCCATGTTTTCCTCTTGCTTATTCATTGTATTTGGCTAGTTTTAGCCGAGGTATGATGTTCATTGACTGCAGTTCTTGGAATAGGAGCTTACAGGCATAAGGTATACGCAGAGAGGACACATGACATGATGATTTACAGTAGTGGCACCTATGGAAACAAAGCAAAAGAAGGTCAGGGTTGATGCCGATGTGAAGCTCTGCAGGAAGGAACAGTTGCCACCACTCACTGCTTGCTTTGTGCACCTGCATTTACCCAGGACCCAAACACTGGATGCAGCTCTAGAAGGTGCTGAGTGGCTGAGACACATTTTAGCATTTAAGCAAGTGATAACTTCAAGCCCTTAAATAGTGTCTGATCAAAGTCAGTAGGATTGTAATGTTAAACCTGCACTTTTATTTTTTTGAGGAGAATCAATGCTCAGCAGTTAGTAGGACTGAGTCAGTCCCCCTTAGCCACCCACAAGTATCATCAGCACAAAATTCATAACATCAGAGGGGAGGTGAATGGAATTAAGTATTCTGAAAACATAGTTAATGAGCCAGGTTTCATTTTATGCACAGTCAAAGAGAGAGGCAGGAAGAAAGACAGAACAAATTTGTTTTGTTCTTATATGCAATTTAATCTGCTACTAACATACCGCCCCAAATCAATTCCTATTCCCATCTCACAAAGGAGCATCTCTCCCTAAGTCCCTGTGTGCAAACAGCCAAAGCTTCAGTCCAAATGGGAATCCAGTGAAACTGCTTCAGCCTCCTTTGAACTCTCTGCACTCCTTGCTCAAATAATGACACAGTCTTGGAAGTCTGGGCAAGAGTTTTCTTTGTCAAACAGATACAAATTTGACCACATTGCAAGGAACAGACAGGCTAGTCACTCAGCCATCTTTCTAGTACCCAGATTTATAAACTCACTGGCAGTAACAACTCCTTTCATTAAATTATTTGATTTCTTACTCTGTGTGCACACAAAGGGAATTAAAAATCTTTCTTACAAATGTTAATGTTCTACCTTCCTATTTCCTCATTCTTCCATGAACTGCTTGTCTGTTTTGGAAAGTATTGTGCTTGGGTGGGTGGTACCCTGAAAGGTTAACGTGCTAGAGGCACAAATCAGGAGTCACCATCCAAGATGGATCACAGCAATTTAAAAACTTAGTCCCGTATTTGATACTGAATGGGATACGAAAAGACAACAGCACCAGGGCTCAACCTGGACCACAGATAACATATTTTCTGCCTACAGATTTTTAAATGTTCAGTCTCCATGAATCAAACTAATGTCTCATTTTGTCATCAGGAAAGGACTGAACCTTGCTCATCGCACGCACTGGCGTCCTCTACAACAGGAAAGTTGGAAGTATTTGCTATAAATCTCACAGTCAGTTTTTACTGGATCTTCTTTTATGGAGGCCACAACAGTTCCCATCCCCTGTGGAAGGACCACGTGAGGCCTCACCACAGATGTTACTGTCCTGCATAAAAACATACCCTGCCACTAGATCCTTGTGTAAAGGAAAATAACGCCTTCCTCCCAGACAAATGCCCTTAATGCTGGTCACCAAACAACGTGCTACTAAATGGTTTCTCACAGTGATGCCTTATAAATGCCAGAATCCCTGAAAAGGCCAGTTTAGAAGTTCTGAGTTTCTCTAATGACTTGGTGTCTATTGTGACGCTCATTATAGGGCCACTTCCTTCAGCTAATGACAGACACAGCATATTATATCACTTAGCTGAAACGACCTATTATTGATTACTCTCCCACATCAGACAGCATTTCACAGCGCTAAATTGCATGAATGTCTGGCACAAATGCCTGTCTGAAAGAAATTTCTATTAGTTACTTTTAAAAAGTGATTAATCTTTGTTAGAAAATAGAATTTTTGATATCTCTAACTTTCTTCAAGGTACCCTCACTCATCTGGTCTCTGAAAATACTTAAGAACTGCTCTTAAAAATCAAAGTGTGTCAAAAAATGAATCCACATCTGCATGACAGTATTTTTGACACCGTGCTTCACCAGCAGTGGTTGCTTCGTTGGCCTAAGGACTGGCCTTCCTTTCAGGCACCTTCCACGAGCTGTTAACAGGCCCTGCAGCAGCTCCAAGGGACTCAGATGAAAAAGAGGCCTCACTTGTTACATGCAGTGCATGCACAGTCAAGAGAATCAGGATCCTCTCTTCCTCCTGCTCCCCCAAAGTTATCACCTAAAACTGAAAAGGACCGAGTCTAACTAAAACTCACCAGCCGTGGTGATGGATACACAGACACACAGGCTTCAGTTGTCCCCTGCCTTAATTTACCCACCACTTCTGCTCACTAGGAGGAGAACTGCTGCTGTTCTCAGCATATACACCCATGCATTATTTCTGGTTGGGTTTCATGCACTTCAGAAGAAGGATCTGACCACGGCCAGAGAGGTCAGCTGTCACTTTCACATCAAGAACATGAAAATAGGCACAACTCTTAACTTGCAGCTTCACTGTATCATGGAGAAAAATTCTCTCAAAGCACCCAGTGAATAAAACCTTATTTCCTACCTCTCCTAAAACATTGATATTGACATCTAAGATGCTGCAAATTCATTAGGCTACATCCATCTAATGCAGTTAGGGGTGTTTGCACACTAGCAGCCCCAAAGGAGCACACTAGTAACAGAACCTCACCAGTTCCCCAAATGCCACTTTTGAATTTTGACACTGGGTTTGACTCAAGCCCAAGGAACTGTCAACTGGTACCTGAGGGGCACCCTGAAGCACCATGGCCAAGTGCACATTTCCATTAAAACAGAGGCACGTCCGCTTCGTGCCCGCTGCTTTACACACCTTGGGCCTTCTTGCAAGTATGAGCAGGTATGAACCATGCCACAAGCACCAGCTGAGCAGGGACACCAGGATTTACAAGAAACCATTAGAGCGAGACAACTCACCAGCCCGAATACCCGAGCAAGCCGCACTGCCCGCACACGTCCACCTCGAAGGCGTCGCTGGAGATCATCAGCCTCTCCAGCAGCAGCATGCTGGCTCCGTAGCCTATCAAGCAATCCCGCTCCATCTCTCCAAGGCGCAAACCACCGTCCCGGGATCGACCTTCCGTGGGTTGCCTTTGAAAAGAGCATTTGAGAAACACCGTAGGTATTCCAGACCACATGTGCTACCCTTTTAGGAATACCCTCCTTCAAGTTGTAGGAACAGTGCAGCATCAAGGGGCAGCAATGATCCACAAATCAGGGCTGCTGCTCTTGCAAATACATTATTCAAGTGGCAGCAGCAAATCCTGGCTCCTGCACTGGCAATAAGGTGGAGTTGTGCGGGTAGAACACAGCTCTCTGCACTATAGGGTATACCTGAATAAGGGAGAACCAGAGTATCTGAGAAGGCAACTGCATCTAGTCACCATCCACCTGCATACAGATCTGGAACTCTGTTTCGAGGAGAAGGGAAGGTCTCTTGGAAAAAAAATACAGGCATTTGACTCCAGCTCTTGAAGAGCTGATATTTTATGGATCTGCTAACAGCTACAGGATAAAGATTTGCAAGGCAGATGAAATTCCATTAAAATCCACAGAAACAAAATTTTTTTTTTTAAATCAGTCTTTTACTAAAACAGGGAAAAAACTCTCCTTCCCCATAAAGTAGCTTTCTAAAGCACGAAAAATGTCAATATTGAGGTTAGGTCTTTGAAAAGGTTCCATCTTCTGTTCCCTAAATCTATGGAATTTTTGGCCAGCTCACATGAGTTTGAAAATTTCTTATTCCAAAGACTGTTTCAAATGTGAACACAGGGCTAATGGAGCATTTGTGTTTTCCCTTTTCCTCTATACATACAAAGCTGTAGCTGTTGTCCTATTCCTATTCCTATGTCCTATGTCCTATTCCTATGGCAACTATTTCCATATATACATACTTCCATACAAACATAACATACTGAAGACAGAAAAACTCGGACTCTTGAAAATAAGATTGGGAACATCTTAGAACCCAGACAGTTTTCATATTTCTTTTTTTTTTTTTTTAATATTAAAACTCCTGAGTGCTAAAGAAAACCAAACTGTTTTTTATGTAAAAAGCTAAGGCCATGTGATATTGTTACTGCAGCCATTACATTTAGAAAAGGAATAAAACAGTTCAGTGATTTTAAGCACATTAAGAATTTACTGGCATTAATGATGTGTTTCCTGGAAAAACAGCACGTTGAACCTAAGGCTTTGCTCCTGTTTCACCAGCTGGAGGAGGGAGCTTCACAATCTGCGCCCACGAGCCGTCCTAGCAGGACTCCTTTGAGAGATCCCCCTTGTGCCTCCTGGGGAATCGGGAGCCAAGCTCCAAAGGCTGAGAAGGGCTGAAATGCCTCTGTCCGGACGGTGGGAGCTGCCTAGGAAGGGGCGGCTGCTCCGGGGGCAGGAGGAGGCAGCACAGGAGCCCGGAGCACCTCCTCGGCGCAGCACAGCGGGAACAGGACGTGTGGAAAGCCCAAAGCCTGCAGGTGCCAGCCGTGGGGAGCCCAGCGCGACAGCCGCGCGGCCGGAACGAGCAGGGGAGCTGCTCTCATCTCACACCACCCGCAGTTCCTCGCTAAGGAGCTTTAGCAGGACTGTGGATCGGGGCAAGATCACATGTAGAAACAGGTTTAAAATTAGCTGTGGACTACTCACGGCAAAATAAAGTACTGCATTCGACTCAAGGAACCCCAGTGCAGAGGGTGGCATCTGGTCGTTTCTGACTGCATGGCCAGAGTGCTGCTTTCCAGTACTACAGAGTCTTGCTTTAATCAGACTCAGTATTTAGAATTAGAGACATTCAAGGAACTCGAGTCTCCTGCCTCTTTTAAGATTGAAATACAGCTTTCAATCTTAGAAGTTAGGTAAATGACACTTGACACATAACAAAATGCATTTTAGGATGATAACTGTTAAATCCCACAGTAGAAGTTTTATGGGTTACTTTTAAAATAATAATAATAATAATAATAATAATAATAATAATAATAATAATAATAATAATAATAAATAAAATGTTGGAGACAATCTACTCTCCAGGAAGTGTGGTGGATTGGTGGATGATGAAACAATAGTGAATGTGAGAGCTGGCAAAGCAGATGCTCTCAAAGACAGCAGAGCAGTAACAAAAGTTTAATGAGCAGGGAAAAAAAGGGAATTCCTAAAAGCCTAGTCAAGAGGCACCATAAATGGAACATCCACTAGCTTTCCTCAAAGTCAGATAAAGAGCCTGGCTGCAAGTGCGATGCTACTGACTGGAACAGAGAGTTAAAGAAAGTATGGGGTAGGGGCAATCACACCTCCTTCACCTTTACATAGGTGAGATGCTACCTTGACTTGGGATTTAGGTTTCGTTTAAATCCAACAGCTTCAGCAACCGAGACAAACCTGGGGAGGCAAGAGGTAAGCGGATGAAGGGAGGCGGATGAGCGAGCAGCTCCATTAAAGCCACTGCGTGGCACTGCCAGCTGAGATGTTCACCTGAAGGCCAGTACCATGACTAATGCACTGAAGAACAAAAAATGGAGCAGGCAGCTAATTAATTGGGATCATCGCTTATTTCTGAATTTGGCAAGCAGCTGTGGTACAGAATAATGGCTGTGCTGGGCTTATTCTTCTTACTGCTGTTGGTGGAAAAAGCTAGGCAGGAATTACAAAACTTCTCATGCTCTCTCTCCTGTTTCAAGCATTGATTAATATTTACTTGGAAATACTTTACTTGGAAAGTGTGAGACAATTTCAGTCTATTCTAGAGAAAATACATGGTTTGAAAGCCAGAGGACCTAGGAAACATGTGATGAAAAGCAAGAGAGGAAAGATATTTCCCTATGAGGTGCAGCAGAGATGGGCACAGCCTCTCCGCTCTCTAACACTGCACCAACAAACTGGAAGCTCCAGTTATTGAGAGCAGCTTTTCTGATTTGTTACACAGGCAGACAAGGCAAGAGAAGTGGATGAGCACGAGACCACAGAGACATAAAAAGTAAATTATGATTTGAAGAAAATTTCATTATTTAAGTCATACTTGCTATAAGGAAGAATGAGATAGCCATGACCTTGTGCATACATTTCTAATGCAGTAAAAAAGGGTGGATCATCAATTCACATGGGCAAGTCAAAAAGAAGAGTACCACCATGCAGCAGGTACAGAGGATAGTCCAAGAACAACAAGCAAAGGTCCTCGATGCAGCAGTAACATCCCCAGGAGAACAGATCTTTCTTGGAGAATACCTGTTCAACTTCCCAATCTGACACCTGTCAACCAACCTTTTCACTGAAGATGAAAGCCAAGTACAGGCTTGGTGCTGTGACCATGATTCTGAAGGAACTGAGGATATTAACCGGATAAATAAAAGAGGAAATTCATTTTTGCCTTCTGAGAATATTCTGCATTTTATTCGCGGGAAAGGGCAGTTCTCTTGAATAGACGTGAATGAGAACTGTGGACAGACACATACAACTCCAAAGCTCTTCAGAAAACCAGGTTTTGATGAGTTGAATGTAGGAGTCTGCATGGCAAAGTGCAAATACACCAAGCACATGTGTCATTTTATGTTTGTTTGCTCTATACTGGAGCCAAGGAGTTTGCTCTGCCTTAACAGGTAGGGGCAGAAGGGCATGGGCCACATGAACTGATCAGTACCAAAGGAGGCTGAAATACTGATAGGAAGTTTTGCCTTCTGCTCCTCTCTGATTTTGTAGAAGTACTACTCTTAAAAGGAAAAAGAAAAATCCTCCTAAAACACCTAGGATGAGTAATGTGAGAGGAGGGCCAGGGTGCACGCGAGGACTCGGCGAGCGCCGCTCTTCCCCGCCGCTCACCGAACACAGGGAAGCAAATCCCGCTCCGGAGCCCGCTGCTCACGCTCGCTCCTTCCGAACGACCGCTCACCACAGTCTCCAGGAGACTCTTTGCTCTTCAGCAGCTATCAAAGGTGACAGCCCCGGGTTTCACCTGCCACAGGGTAACCGGGCTCTGCTCTGCAGCCCGGTGCCCGCGAGGGACCTGCCGCGCGCGCCGAGGCCTCCGCGCAGCAGTACCTGGTGAGCACCGCTCTGGGGCCTCGAGCTCTCGCGTGCATTTTGTCCAACACCATGTGCTTCAGCTTCTGGTAATACACAGGGCCAAAATAGATATAAGCTTCCAAGGGCTCCCTGAAGGAATAAAACACACAAACAAACAGTACACACCGTTAGCTGCATCCTGGGAGCTGCTGAAATGGCTGAAGATTTCTGTGCTTCAAACCTCTGAATTCTGTGCTTTAACCCTTTTTAACTGAGAAATACCAGATTGAGTACAACCAAACTCAGCACTGCTCTTGGTTTGCTAAATATATATATGTGTGTGTGTGTGCAATGTAAAAAGCAGGAGACAACAGAGCTGAGTGTCCCGTTCAGTTACTGACATGATATAGTGTTACTCTAAAAGCTGCCTATCTATGTAAATAACAAAATGCAACTAGACATGTGGAATTTGCAAACTTCCACACATACTTACCTTCGTTTTTCTTAACAAATAAATCCAATGTATGACATTTTAATGCAAAAAACACCCCAACCACTTTCTGACTACAACTATGCTGAAAGCGAAGTCCCTAGACAGGGTGTGCCAAAGCTTAAGATTAGGGGCAGTGAAAAGGGGAATTTTAGCAAGATGATCCTTTTCTCCCAAGGAAAGGAGATCAGTCAAATTTGTTTAAAATTACTGTAATGTATCAACAGAAAGTGTTTCAAACACAAGGAGAGCTCCTACAGAATTTACGGAATAAGGAGAGCGTAGGGAAAACAAAATTGTACCTATTAAACAAACAGATAAACAACACATGGAACAAGTTAATAGGAGAAGCAATTAAAATAAAAAGTATAAAAGAAGTACAAGCGAGCCTTGAGCTTGCTCACGGAGAGAAGGGAGACTGGGAGGACAATAAAAATAGCAGGAAGGTGGGATTAAGATGCATTTTGGAGGGGCAGGCATGTGGAGCCATATGGCCTCTTCCTGCACCTAAACTGTCTTACGTTCTTTGAACTCCGCGTCTCAGAAGCCAGTCCCATCTCCACAGCAGGAAGTTTGCAGATTAAGAGTATTATGCCAGACTGAATCATTGTGTAATGAGTGGAAGAAAAAAAAAAAAAGAGGGGAAAAAAAGAGCACACAAAAATATTCCCAAGGAACAGGCCCCCACGTTCAAGTCCTCGTACAGTCAATATAAAAATGCTAATCTGGCTAATAAAAATCACTACCAACACCAGCCTGCCGTTACTTACAAGCTCACAGAAAGCAAACCTTGACTTTATTTTTCTTCATGGAACAGAAGTTGTGGGATTTCGATATGTACAAGGGCACTTGACGTATTACAGTCATGCAAATACTAGTTAGGTCTTAAAATAAGGAACTGCATAGTATTTAAAAAAAAAAACAAAAAAAAGGAGTGTGTTGGGGGGAGAAGTGCCCCTTGCTTTGGCCCCTTCTCTCTGTCACGGAGCCACTTGTCAGTAGCAGAAGGTTCCTGCGCTCCGGAGGCAGGACAAGGTTTTTCACCTGCGTCGCACCAGGATTTTCCCACTCCCCCGTACCACGCAGAACGGGATGGGGCTGCACGTTCTTACCCAGTGATACCAGATGTTACGTAGTCCTTCCCTAGGTAGTTATAACCATGGCGAATGAGATCTTCGCACACGTCCTTAACCTTGCTGCCTCCAAAAGCTGTTCCGTAATGAAACCTGCCATCCAGGACACCGGCCTTCCCAGCCAAGAGCTCGATTAACTTTCCTACCTGTGCAGGAAGAAGAGAGTTAGCCGGGAGCGCTGTCCTCCCCAGGACACCCTCTCCCTTGCCCCCAGCTCCTGGGCTTGAGGAACATCCCGTGTGTCTGCGAGCAGCTGTGCCGTGGCGGGCACATTCCCTACCTTCCACGGGAGCAGCGGGCCCAGGGGCTGGGTGGATGGGAAGCCGTGGGCCGGCCCGGCCATCCAGGAGCTGCTGCTCCTGCCAGCCGGCGGGAGGAGGAAAGGGAGCCCAGCGGGAACAGGGAACTGTGTTCCTGGGTGCTGGGGAAAGCCAACATGCAGCAGGGTCTGGAAGCCGCCTAGAGCCCAGTGAGGCCGCCCCACTGTCCCCACTTGTCTGGATAGTGGGCACGATTCAGGGGCCCTTCTGCTCTCCAGGACAGCCTGAGGGACCGCCACGCTGGGCAGCACCAGGGGAGCAAAGGGAAGAAGCTAATGAAGAAGAAAGATCAGAGACTGTATGAAAAAAAATGGAAGTCCCCAATTAAGGCCAAGCTATGATGTATTTAGCGTGACCTGCAGCATGGGTTAAAGCACTTGCATTAACATTACATCCCATTGCCTGGAGCTAAGAAGGAACTAGAGTGAAACTCCTTTGCACCCTGCACCTCCTGCAATTTGCCCCAGTCTGCTTAACTGTGCAGCAACCTTGTCAATGCAGAAGCAGCACCTGGGAAGGACACAAGTGAAGGGCTAGCTTAACGCCTGAACATGATGAACAAACGGGCCACATCCCTCCT
>JAVCKT010021108.1:58707-82962 GCA_032273925.1 Rhynchotus rufescens
ATCCTTTTTCACATGAGAGACTGAGAAATGTTCTTTCAGAGAAGTGATATATTGCTTTTTTCACATCAAAGGAGCCCAACTTTTACCTCATTGTGAGTTGTTGCAAAGCAAGAGGAAATCTGGAAATATAATAATTTAGTTTGTATGGATCTCAGATGAAGCTTCTTTAGCTTAACGATCCTTCAGCCTTCTGTGCTTTGAAAAGTGAAATTGTTGGAAGAATGCAAGATTGAAAAAGAAAATAATAAACTGAAAAGTTTTAAAAATCTTTCGGGAAAATATACAGTGCAAAATATTTAAAATAAAGTTCTAAAGAAAGAGGTCGTCTCTAGCAGATGTGCATTTGTTTCCTGCACCTTTGCAAGTAGATGTGTATTTGTTTCCCATGTACTAGAAGCTTAAGGGCTTTACAAACTAAAGGGGCAGCCCCAGTCCCAAAGAACTTAGTGCAGCATCTAGTTGGAAGATGAGTATGGAGATAAAGCAAAATACTTGCTGGTGAGTTTCAGAACACAGTCTAAAACGGCCTCACGTTTGTTTTTCTCTCTTCTCCACCTCCTCCTTTGCTGACAGGTCTGATGGGGACGCCTGGGCTTTACAGACGGTTTGGAAAAAGTGCCCTTAAAAGATGGACTTGCATGAAAAGAGGGCGCGGGGGAGAGCCAGGAGGAGGTGACCCTTGCAAAGGAGGGCTGACGTGGCAGAGGACACAAAGGCAGCAGCAAATACAGACGCGGTGGCACCGCTCTGAATTATTACGGCGGCCTACGGAATCCGCGCCCGTGTTTAAGGAAAGGCTCCCCTTTAACACAAGGCTCAGGCTGGTTTGTGGGATCTAATCGGCTGTATCTCCTTTTTCCCTATCCTTTGTAACATGCTTTCCATAACGGGCTACCAGTCATGATCTTGGTAGGACGTGGTGATTTAGATGAGCTCGCTCCCCACATCAAAGGAGACTCTTTCAGAGCGACGTGCTGGGCAGCTACCAGCACGGGCCTCCGAAACACGCAGCAAACCACCACCTCCAAAGACAGGGAGAAAGGCTCTTCTGGCCATCTGAGTAACTGATGTTGCTGCTCATTACAGCTACAGGCTCAAAGCATAGAAATGGGGGGGAAATCAGTCACTCTAACCCGATGTGATGCCACACACAACTGACTATGGAAGTACTCCACGTTCCCCACAGCATTTAGGTTATGGTTTGTCATCAGCACGGGATTTCCATGGTGTGCTGTGGCTTTCCAGATATTAAAGAATATAACAACATTGCCTATCCCCTATCAAATCCAGGACTGTATTTGACCTGGAATACCTGGGTTTGATAAGCAGCAAGAGTCAGCACCAGTGAGGCGCCTGCCTCCAGTAGCTCTGAAAGGAGCTTCCTCTAGGCGAGGGGATGCCTCCCTCTGCACTTAGCCCTTACAGACAACACTGCACCTTAAGGCCACATCGTGTCCTTGCAGCCTGCCCTACGTCGTTCGGTTTTCTTGCAGTGCTCCTTCAGTTCTCTTTCTTCTCCTTTATGGTTCTGGGTTTATGGAATATCCCTTTTGGATTTCGAGAGAGGTATGAAGACCAGTTCTATTTAAATCATTCAAACCATTCAAGTAACCATTTCTAAAGTGCACATCAGTAGCACAGGCTAATCTTACCTGCTTTCATTTTTCATGCAAGAAAAGTTCCCAAAGTCAATTTGATGGGTCTGTGGGAAGATATTTGCACACCTGTAGAAGTAAAGGTGATTTTGAAGAGAACTGGCCATACTGAGAAAATCTGCGTTGACTCCTCTCCACGGGAAACAGGCACAAAGGACTTGAAGCAACGTACCTGGTGACAGCTTGCATGTCCAAAAACCTTAGTCGTAAACTGCCTTTTGTACCTGTTTCATCTCTCTTCCGATTATCAGATTTGCTTCAGACAGAGCAAAGCTGGAAATTACAGGCATACAGATCCTGGGGTTATCCCTGAAACTCCTAACAGGGATGCAGCCCCCCACTGCAGTCACCTGGCCACGCTGTTGTTACTGGTACTTCCATTGCCCCAGTAAGTCCAAAAAAATAAAATAAAAAATAATAATAAAAAAGGCCTCAAGCTTGGCTTGGCCTCTAGGTACACATAGGAATAAAGCAGTAAACGGTGGCTTGGAACATGATAAGGCTGACTCCTTATTTGTGCCTTGGGTCCCTCTTGGGTCACCTGTGCTCTTTATGCCCCCTTTACTCACACAGGCACTGAAAATGCTGGAGATGAGACTGTTTAAGCTCCAGTTAAGACAGACCCATATACACCTGCTTAGCCTGTAGAGGATAAGGCCCTGGGAGAGATCTTATGAACACCTACAAACACCTGAAAAGAGGGTGGAAAGAAGGCAGGGCCAGACTCTTCTCAGCAATGACCAGTGACAGGGAGAAAGGCACTGGGCACACACTGAAACACAGGAAACAACTTGAACATGAGAAAATGCTTCTTCACTGTGATGATGACTGAGCACTGGAACGAGTTGTCCACAGAGACTGTGGAGTTTCCATCCTTGGAGACACTCAAAATCCAACAGGACACAGTCCCAGCCAACCTGCTCTAATCTGGACCAGGTCATCTTCAGGGGTCCCTTCCCACCCCAGTTGCTCTGTGATTCTGCCTGCTGATGATCTTTCTTGCAGTTTCATCTTGTTTCACTGGCTCAGATCTTCATAGGGATGTTGTGCAAGTCCCAGCTCCCAGCTGTTTGACTCCAGGATGGAGCTCCCCGGTTCCACTTCAAAAATACAGGACCTAAATTGGCACAAGAAGTTCCCTGGTTCCACTCCAAAAATACAGGATCTAAATTGGCACAAGAAGTTCAAAGCCACCTGAGCTAGGGACTAGAGAAGGACTGGTGGTAAAACAAGGACATGAGTGCTGAGGGGGACAGTAACAGGGAGCTCTTCCTAACCAAAAGCACCCTCTCGTTCATGCACGTGCTGACAAAGGGAACAGTGCCCAAGAGCAGCCAGTCTGTTTGCCAGACAATCGCCCTCAACTCATACCACGAGTGGAGCAATGACAGCAACGCTCGTTGACTGGAACTAACGGCAAGAACGAACACTTCAGATCTAACCAGGGTTCTTCACAACTTCTCAGCTCTAATGATTCCCTCTCTGGCTCCTCAACACAGGCCTAGCAGATCCTCGTCTCACTAGGATTAAGAGGCTGATGCTTTATGCTGAATGCACTGGTTCTTTTTCCTCAGAAATCAAACTAAGGAAGTAAGGATTGAAATAGTGTCATGTTTGGCCATGAAAAAGACCTAGAAAAGAGCATCTCTGCTGCAATGGGAAGGATTTAGAAGCATCAAACTCTTCCTCTGCCACCCCAGTGTCTTTGACATGAGACTGAGCAACGCCTTCAAACCAGAAGACTTATGAAACAAGATGGCCACATTAAGGCATTAGGCACAGTGAGGCAGTTCAATAAAGCAGCAGACCATGCTGAAAGGACTGAAATTACAGATTTTCCAACTATACAGGTAGATTGAAAACATTTGTTTTAGTAAAACCTAGTTTCACAGTGAGGCCAAGAAGATCAAAATATTTACAGTCACACTTTTTTCAGTTACTTTTTTCTTAACATCACCCAGCCTGCAGAGATTCAGACAGCATGTTCTGAGCCACAAGTCGTTGCCATTAAGGTGAAAGGGATTCAGTCCATTACCATCTTTAACAGACATGGAAACAGGTTCCTAATTTTCCTTTTACTGACTACACAATTCACTTCCCATAACAGAGACCTATATGGCCCGAGGCAGCTACCCATTTTCAGCTCTCAGTTGGAGCAGTGGGTCTGTAGAGATGACCCAGAGACAGCCCTTTCCAGCTCCAGTTTTTTTTGTCCATTCAGCACTGACCCTCCGACTCTTACCTCTTCCACTCTTCCATCCTCCCTGCTAACCACGACAAACCTCTTATCTAAACCAAACTGAATGCCCCCAAATAACCCAGAACAAAAACAAAAGGTCAAGACTCTGGTTTTGGTTATAATAGGCAATTGCCATGTTTTTCATATTTATAAATCATCACAAAGCTGTGCTTGCCTATTCCTCCCTCATTTCCAAAAACAATCTTGCTGAATTCGGTAAACTTAACCAAAGAGGACTATGGCCTTCTACCACTGCATTCAGAAAAGGCTGGAACCATGAATAGAAACACGTACAAATATATATAGTAAAGTACGTATTTCCAATGTGCATTTATTTTGATTAAATATAGAGCTTACCCTTCTGCCCGTGACGACTGCTAAACTTGTCTCCAATTTCTGGACGTCTAGTTTGCCTCAGTAACATCTTGATCAAAAAAGCATCCTCTGCATTTGATGAAATCATAACCTTTTCAATGTAAGAATCAGTTGCACCTTTGTAGCTAGTAAAAGGAGAAAAAGCACAGTTTAGACTTTTGTGATACCAACACAGGTTACAAACAAGTATTTATGTATTGGAAAGTTTCTGGCTAAAATGTCATCTTCGTGGGACATCTTATCTTTGCTTCATTGGCCTCCTATATGTATGTGTGGATACAACAAATATTTCAAGAGTATAGAATATTTCTGAAAAATGGGATTAAAAGGTAAGTTTAAACAAGGCAAGAATTAAGATGAAAGAGAAGAGATGGTTTGTTTAGCCACACAGTCTTTCCTTGACCAAAGAAAGTTCCTAGAATATTGTAAATTTCTGGATCTTCTAGTAAACAAGCACCAAAAGCCAAGTACCTTGACTAAAGACATGCATCAGGTGCAAATCTAGAAATGAAACAAGGCCAGAATGTAATATGGGGGGTACAGAAAGACAGGAACTCCAGAAAGTTTTAAGGGCTTGAAACCCAAGTTTATGTAGCAGATGCAGATATTCAAGAAAAATGGTAGACAGGAAAGAATACGAAGCAAAAAGGAATATGTTAGCATCAGTTTTTCTTTCCATACACTGCAGAATGGCACTATAGCAGATCAGCACCTCTCAAGCCCTCTCTTGTTCTTTCTGGATACAAAGAGAAAAGTCCTTCTTGCCTGTCCTTCCCCATTCACGGGTGCCTTGGGAAAAGCCACGTGCTCAGGCTGCCCAGGAGGAGGGGACCAGCAGCGTCTGAAACAGGAGGCCCTCCAACTCCTGCCCTCCTGCACAGCAAAGGGAGGGCTGAGCAGTAACCAGCCCTGGCCCTTTTCTGTGGGAGCTGCTTTGGAAGGGCTGCTGCCCACTCACTCCAAGCACACACCTAATGTCTGCCCTCTCGCTCCTTGTTTCCCCACCACTTTGTCTACACACGGTTCCTCTTTCTTCTGCCACTGTCTTTACTTCTTCCTCAGTTTCTCTTAGGAAACACCTCAGTGATTCCTCTCCATACACCTTCGAAAGAGTTCCTCTCCGTCTTTGCAGCTCCAGCTTTTCAGGTGTCAGGACCCAAATTATCAGGAACTACAAGTGGCTGTGCACATCTGAAAATGCCCTGGGCTCCAAAATACCCTGTGAAAAATCAAGACCTCCAGGACTCATTCTAATCTGCAGGAGGAAACTCTTATCTTTGGCTTTTCTGGAATTGCACATTTCCTCACATATCCTTGGCCTGGGCTACCCTTCTCTAGTACAAAGTTATGATGCAACGTACGTTACTGGCACATCTTTGTACTGGGGCTGCTGAGGCACATTGCTGCCTTCCAGAGGGGTCTGCGTCACCGTGGGCATGGATTTGTTCACCAGCACTTGCTTGTTTTCTACTTTCTCACCTACAAAGAAGAGGGGGAAAAAAAGTATCATGAAAATGCATCTGACTACTGATTAGGAATTACTTTTTAGGTTTTAAAGAGGTATATAAGAAGATAAACTGAAAGCAAAACGCTCAGAATAAGACTATGTTATTTTATCAAATATTGCACAGTAGGGGAATCATTAATCTAGAACACAACACCAACAAATAAAAGAGCTGTTTGTATATTTTGAGGGTACTAAGAACACTAAAAATGTGTTTCAGTGCAGTAAAAGTAAGTAAATAGTAATAATAACTAAAAATAACACTACCCAACACACGGCAAACTAAAGAATACAACTCCCATCTGTCATAGGAAGCAAATTTAACAAGCAAACTTTAACTAACGAGTTTTGGAAATTCACATCCAAAATTTCGGGACATCCTACAATTTGCTGAGCGAATTGTGTGAGACTTCCTCTCGTCCGGCCTTCCCTGCCTGCTATTTCCCTCTTGCTCCTGCTCTTATGCATTGGCGATTTCTCCCCTCCACTCCCTTCACACAGAAGAACAGAGTGCCCAGCAAAAGCAACGTGCATCAGGTACATGCAGTACCTGCCTCCCCATGCACACCCAGTTACACTGAACTGCAGCCTATGTCTCTTTTCTGTTCACTTAAATTATTTCAAAAAGGGTTTATTTATTCACTGGGAAGAACAGCATCCACCTAGAGTCTGCCTCAGTCTTATCTGTCCTAATATATCAGTATTGCCTCTTTTAAAAGGCAATTAATTTAGAAAGCTGAACTCCACTCTGATGTGTTCAAGAGCATCATTGATCCAATTTTGTAATAACTGAGCTGCTATCTTTGGATTAAGTTTAGTGCCTTTTACCTCCGCCACTAGATCTCAGCATCTCTAAATTTGTCTCCTTGCTGAAGGATGCCTGTATGGGAAGGCCCTTCCTCATATTTACTTGCATGGGCAAATTACATACCTATCCTTGTAAATAAATGCAGGTGTGCTTATTTTCTTATTCCCTGTCTGAAACTACATTTCTAAAGCGATAAAATTACATTGTTTTCTTTCCTCACTATCAGTGTCAACTGCCTGAATTTTAGAAAGTGGAGATATACAAATCAAAGTAGTAAAGAACCTACCTTTAAAAGAAAAAAAACCCATAATATATGACAACTAAGCAGTAAAGATCCACAATATTAAATGGTTGGGGCTGCAAGAAGAGTAAAAGTTCTAAGGTTTTAATAGAGTCACGTTGTTGAGGACTCACAATATAACCACTTCCGCATAAACATAAAGCTCTCTTTCGTCCTGCACAACAGCAGACAGTGGCAGCTACCACGGTGTTTGCAGAGAACAGTGTTGGGGGGTTTAATCATCTGTTACAGTAACGTCCCCTTCAAGAGCAAAAACTCACCAAATATAAAACAAGGCAGTGAATATTAAGAGTGTATTAATTGCTACCCGAGATTCCATGAGATGTGCTGTGCCTAACCAACACACAGCTGGACGTACCTGGCGAGCAGATGCCGTCAGCATCCAGAATTTCGTGGCGCCAGATGGGCTTCCGTGTGGCTGCATCCAGCATGGGCCCCATGACTTTGTCGAACGTCTGGTTGGTGTAGCGCTTCAGGGTGCACTTGGCGTTCTTGTACACGAGACACCTTCCAAATCCTGAAATTTAACACGAGCTCATCTGCCTATAAGCCCCAAATTCCCTCGTGACACATTCGCAAAAAAAACCAGGAATGCTCAACTACCTGCTTTGCTACAGAATATAAAATATATTCTAATAGTTCCGAGTATTCCTTGTGCAGAATAGGTACAACACAACACAAAGATACCTACTAGGTCACAGTTCAAAATCAGATCATGCATGCTATTTTTTTTAGACATTAGACTTTGAATTCTGGAATTTTGCGAATTCCCTTCCTCTATACTTCTGCACACACATGCACACAACATTTTTCTTACCGCTGGTGGTTCACAGGAGATGTCTCATAGGAGAAGGAAAGATTTTAAAGGGGATCAGAACAGACTCACTTTTTTTCTAAGGTCCTAAGAAACTGGAACTTCTGGTAATGCTAGCAGCTAACTTACCATCAATAGGCTTTTTGCTGGTATCATGTAATCACCACTTTATCACTTCTTTTCCAGTCGACAGATGTCTGAATTACATACCTTGTTACAGAACAGTTTTGTTTTGCTTTTTAGATAAGAAAAGTAGCATCTGTGGAGATTTCTTTGGGTACAACAGTGCTACTATCCCTTTGCATCGTATTTAGAATTAGGGACAGCCAAGAGCTTCCTAATAAACCAATGTTATTTTCCTCCAATTGAAAGATGGCCGTGGCCACATACAGTACATCTTTATCTTTATATTATGTCAAGTAACTGCTGACAAGCATCACAGCTCCCCCTGTAAATGTTACCAGTCTACCAGAAAAGAAAACATTCAGTTTTAAATCATGCCTGTTGTTGTTTTAGAAAGGAGGCATAAATTAAAAGTGGCAGGACATTAATGCCAAAGATACATGTCTAGGAATACTATTATTGCTGCCTAGCAACTGGGAAGAAGGGTGTGCGGTTAGGGAACAAATTCTTTGAAGAATCTGAATTTAGTTACCCCAAATTAAAACTAATTTGATCGCACTGCAATGTTACCTCTTTCCTGAAGGGAATTTACTGAGGGAGAGCCCAGATTTTCCAGAAGTTCTCCCCTAATACCCAGCAATGTTAACATTAACTTTTCCTTGATTCTAGGAGCTGCTGAAGAATCGTGGAGTGTGATTGACACAGGCCAGCAGGGTACAAATACAGACTTCACTTGATTAACTTCCATTTGGGGATTAATTACATTTACCTAAAAGACACCCACCTCTATTTTTTAAAGAAGGAAGCAGATAACTAGTTCTTAAAAATATATACTAGATTAGTTTGGGGTAATACAATTATTTTCCCTCAGAGCAACAAGCTCATAATAACGCAAGGCACCACGTTTCATACTTCTTCTGAATGCACCCCAAAGTCTAATTTTACCATTGCTTTCAATACCGGGGAAAATAATGGGACTTGTCTCTCTCTGCTAGCAATGAACAAAGGCTCGGATAACCATCCAAAAAGCAAGCCCCAGACACCAGATCATCTACATTATCTACATTTTTACCTAAGCTAAATATCTTCAGAAAACAAGAGTATCTCCTGTGTATTTAAGGCCCAAAGCAAGCCATTTCCTCTTACAATGCCGCACCATAACCCACGAGTGTATTCACACCTTTGCAGCTTCACCAGTGCTGCATGGTAAGCTGGGGACTACAGCCCCTCACTATCATCAGGAAAACAAACACAAGCAGCACAACAATTTCTGACTCTATCTCCTCCTTGGGGATGCACTGTCCACAACACCAGTCGAATTTGCCATAGGGGAAAACCAGGAGAGCCCAAGATGATTAAAGCAGACACCAGGGAGGCGGCAGGGGATGGAGGATGGTTCCTACCTCTGTCCAGGGAGGCCTTGTTGAGGACGAGGGCATCCTCGATGTCGTAGCCGCTGTAGCTCATCACGGCGACCGTGGCGTTCTGCCCGGCCGGCAGCTTCTCAAAGTCTATCAACTCAATCGTTTTGGTTTTCACCATGGGTTTCTGTGGGTACGCTAAGAGATACATCAGGGTGTCTATCCTGTTCCTTTGGTTGTAGCCAATAGTACCTGTAGCGGGGGGGAAAAAGATTTGCCTGTGAGTTTGCTAGAAATGTTTTAGCTGTAAGTTACCAAATTCCTCCCAAGCGCAGGGATCTCATCTAATAACTGAAAGTCTATGAGCAAAACATGGAAAAAATACACTAAAATAGAGATCACACCAAAACAACTGTACCTTGTTATACCTAAATTAAACTTTATGTGGCCACTGAACTTAAGCTTCCAGAAAGATTTACTTATTTATTTATTTTTTCCAGAAAAGCCCGAGTACCAAGACAACGACAGCAGCAACAAATCAAAGTCCGATAGGACTGAATGGAAGTAATTTTTTTCATTATGACACTGAACAACACCACAAATGTGACATTTACTTTCGCTGTTCTGATAGCAATAGTTTTTTTTTTTTCCCTTTCAGAGAGCGAGAGATAAGAAATTGCATTCCATAAGTCAGATCCAAAATTCATCAGAAGCAACAGAAAGACTCCCATTGAGCCCAAGAGGAACTCTGGATCAAACTCCATGTCTTCCACATCATATTTCCTTCCTTTTTCTCGGCCATAATTAGTTCAACAGCAGCCTGTGTTAGAATGCCACAACGCACGAACAAAGCACACAGTTAGCGGCAGCCAAGACTGATTTACTTCCCAAAATTAGAGGCATCATTGCTAGAAAGACTACAGTAGAAGTTCGCTCTCAATATATTTGTCTTTTTACATGAAATTAATTTTAAATTTATGGTTCAGAACCCAGCCCTTTGTATAGACCTCCCAGCTTGAGACTGAATTTTTTGGCCCCGTCCCATCAGACTGCCAAAGTGTCTTCTGAAATCTGAGGAAAAAATAATTAACACCCAGCAGGGAAACATAAACTGTTGTGTAGCAGCACAAAAGTAAAGGCAATCACACGTTATTGCAGTTTGCCGCACCAGGCCGGAGCTATGTCTCCAGCAATTAAGAAATTATAATCTCCAAAGTTGAAGATTTAACTATGCTGAAGTTTTAAGCATTCAGCATTGCAATTCCTCCTGCGGATTCGGAGGCTGGTTGTTTGCAGGGAAAAGTCAAAGCAGACGGGACGTAAGGAAGACTTTGCACAAGCAGAAGGCTCCGTAATCTCCAAGCGCCCACATTTAAATAAAACGCCAGGAAAACAAATGCCTAAAACCAGCCAGGATTGGGGGCAGTTCCAAAGACCTACCCTGTCCCTGGTGCTCATAAACCTGCTCCTCAACTAGCACTGCTCTAGTCTGACCCCTTCCCGAGAGCAGGCACAGGGAAACGCCTCGGCAGAGAGTATTCCCAGCTCGGATCCCTTAAACCCCATTGCAGGCGCACTCCTGTGCGCCCGGGCTTTCCTTGGCTCCAAAAAGTGGACTTGAGCTGCTGGCACAGCATTAGAAAAGCTAAGGAAGGTTTGGCAAAGCTTCACCCATCCCTCACTATCGAGCGTTTGTTCCTCTGTCTTCTTTTTGGAAAAGGAAATAACTGACAACTCAGCAGTATTTTCTGTTTGCAGAAGAAACGGTGACAAACGGTGTTTGTCAACACCAAAGACCATCCGCATTCCCTCACCAAAACCACCACCACCTGGAAGTCCTTCCACCTTTGCCATTCCCTCAGCTTAACTAATAGACATTTTTTCATCACCAAACCTTTTCTCAATGAGAAACCTCAGTTTTAGGCCACTTTCTCCTGTGTGCCTAAAATAAATAGTGTGCTTTCAACATGGGGTGCCTGCTGTAGAGTTCGTTGGAAAGTTTCCAGGTCAGGTACTTTCTCCTGTTGCTGAAAGAGACCTTCTCCTCACTACCCGATTCAACAACCTCTTCGGAAAGCCTGGGCTAGTTTGCCCTCCTCAGGGACGCCTCATGCTGCATCTGCTGTGGATCACTGGTCAGGGAGACCCAAACAGCACCAAGTCCAGAGCGCCTACCACAGCCAAACCTGTCCTCTTCTCAGCTAGCAACAGCCTGAAGAAGCAGCTCCTTACAGGCAAAGGATTATAGGCAATATCTTTACGTATTTCAGGTAATTCAAGAGAGTACATTATTTCTATCCTGGAATAAACCTGCTTCCCATATTTCATAGCCATTATTTTTATCAGAGGTTCAGATGAGCTTTACAGAACCGTTTGGATGTGTGAGACCAGGAGCCATAAGTGACTGATAACATTACTGGGTTTGAAGCTTCATTATTAAACTGCATTCCTACCATTATTCCGGAGCTGAATGCTGCAGCACATCCCATGGAAAAGGCACAGATATACAATGGTGGGCAGCCCAGCAGGAAAGAAGCAGGTTAGAGAATGATTCAAGAGCACAGATAAAATAAGGTAGCCAAAAAGCATGCTGTACATCAGAATATCTCTCCTACGTTGCTGTGATTGAATGGTTACATAAATAATGTGTTCTCGATATTAAAGCCCAACCTGCCTATGGAAAGCACAGGCCTCCTCTGAGGGCTCGTGCGTCGAGACGGGAGCCCCGTGTGGGCTGACACGAAGGAAGCCACGAGCTGTATTTCGGTCTTCCCTCTGAGAGAACAGAGCCCTTGTTGGCTTCAACCAAACAGCCCAGGAAAATAAAGTGTAATTAAACTTCCCCATAACAAACCCCGTGCACAATGACCCATGTTCATAATTATGCCTACGGCAAGAACCGATCTTTCTCATAGGTAGTTAGCCCTGTTTAAAGTAGAGCACACACGGCTGGCCTGGACACAACAAGGATCATTTTCTTGCTTTTCTCAGTGCTTAGTATATTGTGAAGACATGTGCACGTTCTTTGCTTTCCGCATTTCTCAGTAATATTTTTTTTTCATTTAAGTGTCACTTGATCATTGTTCAGTGTGAAATAACTGCTATACAAATAGCATATATTGATATTCAGCATAAAAGGGATATTTTTGTTATTGTGGTTAGACATGTTTTCAGAATTCAACAGAACAGTCAGAAAAAAATATTTATCCAATTCCCTGTGATACTCCTTACAGGAAAATTAAATTGAACAGTCAAATTTAGCAAGGGAAATAAGCAGCGCTAGATACGAGCCAAAGGGGCTGTTATTGCACATGCCAAGGCAAGGACTGCTGGATTTCTCTATTTCCCTTGATTTCGCCATGGATTTTGTACTGTTCTCTCCTTTTGTACGAGCAGGAACCAAGAGAGCAAGGGGCATCGCTCCTAACGGCTGCACTGAGCCTTGCAGGGAGGCTGCAACGCGCCTCGCAGGGAGCTGCATTTTAAGAGCCTTAGCTGACCAGGACACCGGCCGTTTGCAATGCCCTGCTCAGCGACACAAGATTAAGAAGCCACTTCTAAAGATCACGGGTTCGCTGGGAGAGGAGCTCGCGGGCCTGGCCCTGCCGTGCAGGGAAGGGTGGCAGGAGGCGGATGGTCCCGGAGTGCGGGCGCGATTCCCTCTGGAGTGGCGGCACGAGGGAGCCCTGTCCGGGCAGCGGCTACTGCTTCTGCTTTGCTGCTCCGTGGGCTCCCTGCCGGCGGGTTGGCTGCAAAAGCACCGCGGGTGCCTCAGCTCCCAGGATAAGCAGCCCCCACTGCTCTGCTCGGTGGGGCGCAGCCGCCGCCTCAGCACCGTTTTAGCACACTCAACCAGATCCATCACGAGGCAAAGAGCCCATGCAGGGCTTCGCTGCCTCACAGCGCAGTGGGCATCCGTGTGTTACAGTGTGTTGAAGACCTTGCTCCGATGTGGAGACCTGCAGGGAGAAGCCCCTCTCGGAGCCGCATCCCTCCGGCCTCCTGCAGGATCCAGTAGCACCCAGGGCTCCCTGTGCCTTGTCCCGCTCTTCCTGCAGGAAGGGCAGCGCGCAGCTCAGCTACGCCAGCAGACAGATTTATTGTTCTGTTTCAGGTCCCCTTCATCCTTCTAGGCATTATTTTAGCAACACAAGGAATGCAAACAGCAGAGGTTCTTGTATTTTAACCTTGATGTTTCTCAGACACTGAACTTTAATGTTACCTTTGCACTCAAAGTCACCCATGAGCAGAGAGCCCTGCAGCAGCAGGTGAATTTGAACCTAATCACAATGCTCTCCTAGCCTCACAGTACGACCTGCAGCACACAGCAGATTTTCCTGCATCATGACAGCTCACATCCCCTCACTGAAATCCAGCTGCTTGCTAAGCACAGCCCTCACCCTGAAGCAAGACGCCTCACTCTAGTCAGTAAGGATATTTTTCAGACCACATTTAACATACTACCCGTAGAACATTCCTATTCTAATCCTGAGTGTCTGTCACTGGTATTGCATTATGGGTCCCTTGCAAGCACCAGCCACGGCCCTTCATCTACCTGTGCCTCCACATCTTGTGGTGGATGTTTCTGAAGACTGAGCAGCAAGACCCTCCACAGCCACTAGCACAGATCCTCTGTGCGGTCAGAGGGGGTCAGTGTCGAGCAACACGAGGCTCTGCTTCCAAGCTTGGGCTCTCCCCATGTCCCCAGGGGAGGGACAGGCTGGACTTGGCCATGGGCCTTTCCTCACGGAGATGCCGGGTCTGAATCCGAGGATGCACAAGGGAAGGGAGGGGGGCGGATGGTCACACAGGAACGGGCACATGAGGTCTGAAGCGCTGCTCTGTGTCTCCTCGTACATACCCGCAGAGAAAACGTATGTTCAAACTGCTTTTGAAACACCCTCTAGGTCTTATTCAATCAGTAGCTGCACAGAAATACCTTTTTGTACTTCAGAATTCAGAAAATCCATTGCAACATTTTTTTTTTAAACAGTAATAATGGGTTCAGGTGTTAGCAGATACTTCAGGCACAGTGAAATGTAGCCCAGGTCATGTGCCAACTTTTAAAATGTACTTTTAGCTAGCTGCTTATTCTTTGGGTCAGGTGTTTTGTCATAACAAACCGAAACAAAGCCTTTTTTTTATTGCTAAAGATATTCAATGGCTTTTGTGCTCCTAGCGTCAGCAGGAACGTCAGAGGATTGTATCCAAGGAGCTAAATGTGCAAGACCTGGGGTCAAAGCAGCTGAATACACCAACCTCAGAAAACACAGACAATGAATTGCAAATGACACTCAAAACAAAACGGGGAAAAAAACCTTCACACAGCAAACTACAAAAGAACTCCACAGATACTGAATTGGCTTTCTGTACACACTGATCCTGCTTAACTGTGTGTGGCAACTAACCAAACGCTCTGAGACTAATAGTCATAAAATAGAGACTCGGGGGTGGGGGAATGAGAATGTCACGGGGAGAACTGTGAGGAAGAAGAGCGCATCGCCCTCGTGCTTCTCCCTTTCTCGTTTTTAATTTCTTTCACTTGTTTTTCGGGAGGGAAACGCATCTGTTGCTCCTTTCTGCTATCTGGCTGTGTTGAGCGTGTCAGTTCAGCGCAGGGCAGCCCCTCTGCTCTCAGTTGTCTGCGCGGGGCCTCACAAGAGGAGCCCTGCTGGGGCGCGGGGCCGCGGCGCGGGCTGCTCAGCCGGCGGGTTCACGGTCACCCCACGTTCTGCGCACGGCGCCGGCGCCTTCCCCGCAGCCCCAGCTGCAGAGCCCTGGGCCCGGGCCTGCTCCTGCTGCTCCTGCTGCTGGAGTTCCCGGCGGGACGCGCTCCGGCCCCGCTGGCGGCCGCCTCGGCGCCAGCAGGAACCGCTGCGCTGGCTCTGGCGCTGCGGGAGGGACGAGCTCTCACCCAGCGCTCAGCACCGACCCACACGGGCACGGGACGGCTCCCGGGCTTCGCTTCGTTTCTTTCAGACTGACCGCCTACCATGCCACCTATTAAACTATTAAATGCTACTAGTAAATAATTGGAAATGAACCTCGTTTGCAGTCATTTGCTGGGGGGCTATTAGTTGCCCTCAGCATCCATGACAAACAAACCAAAGCCTAGTATCTAAGCCGAGTGGGTTTAGTCAAGCAACTAAACTCTCTCACATTTTCATTCCTCCGTTATATAATGTCAAAATAACCTTTTTTTTTTTCTCGTTTTTTCCCCCCCCTTTAAGGACAACTACTCAATTATTCAGGGGAAGTCTCTTCTCCCTGCATTCCCTGTCACTCGCTGTCTCTCTTTGTGAGAACACTTTTTTACTCTTTTTGTTTGGAAACACACTACACATAGCAGTATAAAAAGAAAAAAAAAAAAAAAAAGAAAAAAAAAAAAAGAAAGAAAACCCCAGCCATACTCTGCCAATCCTCCAGCTATGCCGAAAAGTTGAAAGCCACAAATACTAAACTAACCAAAAAAACAGCAGTGCCACAGTTTCTTCAAATTTTCTTTTGAAACACTGAGACCCACAGATGTGGCCTCCTTTTTGCAAAACTGACTTGTTCTTTTTCCTTTTTTATTTATTTATTTTTTTTGAGGTAATTTCTCCTTCGTTTTCCTAAGCTGCAGCATGTGCTCTCACTCTTCAACTAAAGTTTCTACAGAAATTAGGAAAGAAAGAAGTTCTCTGCTTTGTCACTTTCCCTGCATAGCCTCGAGACCCAAGATCACCCTGCAGACAGGAACCAAGAGGTCTTACCCATGGCCTGCTTCCCCATGGCACACTGGTACGTGTTTCTCGGGGACTGGTTGTGGTGAGGATACGGAATCAGCCCAGCGCAGACACCAAGAAGTGTGAAAGGCTCAATCTCCAAATGCGTCGTATCTCTTAAAAGAAAGAGCACAAATCATAAAAACTCATGAACTATCTTTCATTTACTTGAGCAGTTACCAATCTAATTTACCCCTGTTCAAGTCATCAGTCCATAAGACCTCAGAACATGCATTTACTAAGCTCTTTAATCAACTTTCTTTTTGGTTTTAGTGTTCCCATAAGAAAAGAACAAGTGTAAAATGTTCCACCAGGGAGAAAAAGCTTTTAGGTAACAACTTTTAGGTAACAACTTGAGGGGCCTCAGATAGATAATAAAGCAGTTTATGCAGAAAGTCACAGTAAAAATGTCCTTAAGGAATGTCTTTGCATGTAATGAGCATCCTCTGCATCCAGTTAGCTATCTAGGAAAATTAGGAATTTTAGGGGAGATGGGAGGAGGAGGAACAAGGGACATTCAGGAATTGGGGGGAAAAAAAATGAAAGTTTAATTTCTCCAGGTTTATATAACATTAGAGAGAGAGACCACATCAGGTCCAAACAAGATCAAACGCCCGGGCTAACAGGGCACAGTAAAATATTTGCTAATTTCTGTTGGTATTTTGGAAGCAGTTATGTTGTTAAGAGGTGCTACCGGTGAGAACTGAAAAGGCATGGAAAGGGAGCAGCGCCTCCCTTTCTTTCAGAGAGGTGACAGTGCAAAATCTCATCCGTCTTGCATTCGCTTTGGAGGAAAAACTCCATGCCCAGTGGAGATAACTAGATCATGACAGCCCTGGGACACAGGGATAACTGAGGACAGCGTGTAGAGCACAGCAAGGCTTGAGCAATTCTGCTTTTTAAATCAAGACAGGTAATCAGGAAACGGGGAATTTTGAAATAAAGGCAATTGAAAAGTCAACTCACCCAAAACATATCTTTATGATATTGTGCAGCTATTAAGCAGAACTTGGGTTTAGGCATACGTTGCTTTTCCAACATATGTAAACCCACTGCACACTTTGAAAAGCCCATCTTCAATGCCCAGTACTCAACTACTTGCAAATTTACTGGATTTTTTTTTTTTTTTTTGAGCTATAGACATTAAACTGACTACAAAACTTCAAGACTTTTCAAAAAAATGACTGTAGAAAAAGAGCTAAAATGTGCACAGGGGAGCGTGACTAGCAACAAATGTGGTGGTAGGAGCCATATAGGTACTTTGGGATGGGAAACACTAGAGCAGGGAGAAGACGAGGGCCTGCTGGGCAGAAGGGCAAGGGTTAGAGGGAGCAACGAGAGCAAGTGGCAAGTGCCAAACCCAGAGAGACATGGAAAGGGGAAAAGAGTGAGACACCATGTAAGACTTGCAAGGTAGATAGGCTAAGACTAGACCTAAGAATCTGCAAACCTGGGATGGGAGCACCAAGGACAGGGGGGCGAAGGGACAAAATCAGAAATGAAGTCTGTTTCAAGGACGCAGGGCCATGCATGAGTGCAATGAGCAGGAGAGCCACAAACCAGTTGAGCTGGGTGCCCACTCACCAGCAGGTCTGCAGGAGAACCTGACATCTCACTGGGGCTGCTGCCGGCAGGCCCGGCCCAATGCAGAGACACCCGTGTGTTACCGGCAGCGACAACCTGTTAGTGCTGCCATTTATTGCATTAGCTCGTAGGGCACAGGGAGGTGCCACCGCTGCTGCTGCTGCTCCATATGACTGGCACTGCAAGCTGGTTTTCAATTTGCTCTTCAAAGGCCCAGCCAATTTCACACATTGTGTGAAACAACATACCAGGGCTGTGCTGTCAAAAGTCAGACTACACCATAATTACAGATGTCTCTGCCGGCCTTTTTCAGACACCTTCTGCATATGCATTACTATTGTCTCTGACTGCATGATGACATACTGTTTTTTCCAATATCATCTGTCTCATTTAGTGCTAGAATGGTCCTGTTCCAAGAATTTTGTCAGGAGGAAGGGAGCTGTCTATAAAACCTCAGTTTCACCTGCAGCAGAGGCTGGAAGCTATATAATCAACAGACAAAGAAATTGCAGAAAGACAGTCATAATCATAGTCATGAAGATTACGATTCATGCTGTGTCACAGATGTCTTATGTGATGCTAAAATAAACATTTCAGGAAAACAAAACAAAACAAAACCCTGCAAAGGGCCACTGTTTGTGTATTTCTCATGTTCTGGGAGCCTGACTTAATACTCCAAAGTCTGACTGACAGAACCTCAAAATCACCTCAAGAGCAGCTATGCTCTTCTGCCCTCCTACATAGCACAAGCCACAAAACTTCACACAGTCTCTCCTGTATCCGTACAGAGCATGATGTGATTGAACTATCAAAATTCAACATTTTTGGTATTGTAAGTACCAGTCTTCACCTTGGAGGTACAATCAGATTGGACTACCTATCTACAGAATCACAGAATGTTCAAGGTTGGAAGGGACCTCTAGGGATCATCTAGTCCAACCTTCCCACTCCAGCAGGCACACCAAGAGCATGTGGCACAGGGCAGCATCCAGGTGGGTTTTGAAGACCTCCAGAGAAGGAGACTCCACAACCTCCCCAGGCAGCCTGTAATACTTATTAATACTTATATTATACTTATAAACAAAATTGGCAAAAAATTGTAGTTATGCTATTGTTGTGTTTACGATATGTGTTTACATATTGTAAAATATGATTTGTATTTCTGGATTTTAACTGAGTTCTTCAGAATAAGTGAGATATAAACAGGCAAACCCATTACATTCTGTATGATTTCCCCACTACACAAGAGGAAAGAATAACAGTAATAAAAACATTCTCTGTTGCAAAATAGAACAAGATTCACGTGTCTGTGCTTGAACCACCAGGGAGTTAAACATTAAAACAAAAGAGACATCAAGTCAGTATTATTATTCGATAAAAGAAAACAAATACTGTAAAACTGCCTGTTAAACAGTGCTGTTTGGGAATGCTTCCCTTGCTTTTCTAATTACTTCCCCATTGGGAGCAAGGCTGGAAAGCATGTGATGGTTTTACTAAAAATTCCTTTTAAAAAGGTTGTTTAGCTGTTAAGTAACACTGAAGCACAAATATGCTCGTTCAATTTACATGCAGACTGCTCTGACAAGCCAAATACTTTCCCCTGGCAGTAGCTGAGGCAACACAGCCTGAGTCTGCAGCATCACAACTGTCCTCTGGCTAGTTTAGTACCACTCAGATGCTTTACATTCAGCAGCCCCTGAGGATATGACTGCTTCCAATAAAAGCAGGGGGGAAAATCCATTACATTTTAAACCTCTAAAGGTCCAGCTCCAACTACCTTATTAGCATTTTGCTTCAGCAAAACACTTGGACATTGATGTCAGTGAGGGGAACTGATAGTGTTATTCACTTTTATAGCCGTTTCGTGAATTATGTCCACAATATTTTATTAGTGCACAGCTTTCATCAGTAGATTCATCTGATTACGTTTTGCTTTTAACTTCTACATGGTTTCCACAGAAAACACCTTGCCCTTTTTCCTTGTCAGTTTGCAGACCTGAATTCTGCATAGAATCCCCACAACTCCCTCTAAATCAGCTCACACATTGTGTGCAATTATTTTTAATGACTGCTTCCATAGCATGACTACTCCTTTAAACTCATGTTTCTCCTCTTCAACTTTGTTGATGGAAAGTGATTTTTAACTAGTGAATCCATTCTTCAGAGATAACAAAACAGCTTTACTCACTCCTAGAGCGGACCTATACTATCTAGAAAGGCCTGCTGGCTTCATTTGCAGGCAGAAAAGCCTCTCTTGTTCCTCCCAACGCTCAGGGGCTGCAGTGTTTGCCAAGGAGGAGAATCCAAGCAGCGTCTTTCAAGAGTGTTCCCTGGCCACCGGTAGTGAGACAACACATGAGCAAAAAATAGCACAAGTCTCTGGTGCATTAGCTGTGACACTCGCTTCGGAATCATTTTGTTCAATATTTAATCCAAGGGCTCTTTTAGCAGCTTGTTCCATTACCGGATAAAAGAAAAGAACACAAACACATTCACCTTCTACTCATAGACACAATTAGCCACAGCTTCCCATCAATTCATCACGAGCCTTCAAAAATCACTTTTTTTTTTAACCCCTTCCAAGAATTCTCCTTGTGTTCAATACTTGCATGTTAAACACAGCAGATTCAGAAGAAGAGACTGAGAAAGAGCCCTTGTTACACGCAGCGTCCTGGTTAGAGTACTCTGCTGAATGGGGGGAACTCTCTCTCACCCTAGGGAAGCAATACATAAGCAATATGTTTAGGGAAGAGGGAGTAAAGTCTTACCTTTTCTCTGTGGATTTTGAAGGAAAAGAGTATAACAAGCCTATTCATCAGGAGTATTCTGGTCTGTAAACATTGTATGGACAGAATGCTCCTCTCTTCATAGTTTCTTCTTTTGTTTTAAACTCCTGACACAAGTTCCCTTCCTAAAGCCTGAGCCTATTGTGAATCAGGCCAAACTAACTGTTGAACATCACGCTCTTGATTCCACCAAGAAGCACAGTCTAACATATGTCACCGATGGCCCAAATCCTTTCTCCTGTCCTTCGTCCTGAACCCCTAATCTCAAGCAGTCTACTTTTTCAGGGAGAAATTGGAATTCAGGGAGAATTTAAGGACATGAAATACATGATCTCTAACCTACAGGTACAAATTAAACTTGATTTAAAAAGAAAATGTAATTAAGGTCCTTCTCTGGCACCATATACATGCAAAATACTTTATTACCACACGCTCTTCACAAGTCTCTCCTGGAAAGATGTAAAACCTGTAAGAGTGTCATGGTCTCCCTGAGAACAGCACAAATGTATTCCTTCCCAGTGAGATGTTTTGCTACTACAGAAAAAGTAGAGCCATGGAAAAAAGCAGCTGCCACTGTCACTGTGTATCATCCACTTTCACAAATACTAGGGAACCACTGCCAGGATTAATCCTCATCTTGACCAAAATAGATGTCATAGCACGTACAAGGAGTCTTCTCCTTGAACAGCTTTTTCTGCTTATCTCTATTTTTTGCTACTGAAGCCACGTCAATGCAAGCAAGGGCTCACAGGGAACAGTGAATAGGCTCTGATTTATGCATATCACATCAGACAGCCATTCAGACACTCATTTGGGTCAGCATGTCCCATTATTCTCCAAATGCCACAAAAAAAAATGGGTATTTAACTCAACAGTCTAAAGCACACGCATTAACAACAACACACACAGGCAAATCTCAGAGCAGTGGCCAACGTCACGGTAAATACTGCACATCTCTCCTTCCTAACAGGTGTGAGCACAGTGTGTCAGGCTCCCGGGAGCACAGGACATGTGCAAATGCACTCGTCCCAGGTGGGAACTAGAGCCAGGAACCAGCATACCAGTAAGGCCTCTTCCCCTTCCCACGGCTCACAAGTATTTTTAATGCCTTCTCTCATATTGGTGCATTCTGTTGGCGCTACCTCTTAACTTTGTTTCCACCAAAAGGGATTCACGCTCTGCAGCAGGGAAGTCATCTGCTGCAATTGGTGATTAAACTCACCAACCTGACAGAAAATGACCCAGCAAGAAGAAAATGGCAGAAGAAATGGCAAGAACCAGAATGGTTCCACCTGCTCCTGGGATGGTGCCCCAAGCCTCTTTCTTTCCCTCACCAAAGACTCCTGACTTTGCAAACCTCCGGAGCTGCTCATGCAGCATGCAGGCTCACATCACTCTGCTCTGACCAGTACAAAGTTAATCACTGAACATGGTTGATCAAGTACTGAAGCCCAGACATTTACTAGCTCTTCATGGCTCTTTTTCAAGGACCTCCTCACTCCGTTCTTTCCTCTTTGAATAAACTGCCTACTGAATTAATTCTGCCTCATCAGTGACCTGCTTAAATCAGACAAATCACACTAGAACACCGTGCTCAAAAACCTCATCTTCTATTTCCACAATCTTTCCTTCTCTTGCAAGCATATGATTTATCAAGCTTTTTCCCCAAAGCCGAGCCCTGTGCAATGCTGCGGCTTTCCTCTTCCACAGATAGCAACCACTGATTTTAGTTATTTCAGGATATGTAAAACCTGCACTAAAGTTTCCTACTTGTTTTTCTCATTTTATTTCTCCTATCACAGAGATCAGCTGCTGTCCCTCATTCCTCCAGAGGAAGAGGCAACCCTTAGCTTCATCACCACCTTTCTTCCAATCTTTAAGGCCTCCCAATAAATACAGAAATGTAAAGCAATGTTGCAACAAGATGCTAGAAGCAACATTTATAAAATAAAATAGCTACAGCTTAAAATCTAGGATATCACTCATGCTTTGGATTTCTGCATGTTCCCACTGACCCCTGGGTACTGACATTAAGCATTTTTGCTGGCTGGTGTTGAAAGCAAACATACTCGTGGTACAATCAAAAACTTATCACAGGGCAATTCCTGTCCTCCCTGGGTGGCCAGCAACATGCAGCCTTTTCATGTGTCTCAGCACCCTTCTTGTGCTCTGCACGTCCATCCCAACTCGTACAAACTACAACTTGCACAAACTACCTGCCAGCCAGCAGTCAACGCTGCTGCCCACAGGAGGAGTGCTTGGATTGCTTTTATTTCTGAGTATAAGATTTGTAATTGCTAAGAACTATCACTAACCAATTAGATACTGACCATCTCAAAAAATACCTCTTTGGAGGTACCTTTCATTTGAAATATGGAGTCTCAAAAAATTAGATATGCTCACCCTTATGAATTTCACAGCTGTTAAACACTAGAGCCAACAACTATGTATAACTGCTTCATTCTTATATCTTTTTATAATTTTAATTATTTAAAATTCAATTTGCTTTGATATTTATTTTGATATTTCCATTACACCTTTCATACATTCTTTGCCACAACTGCAAAGATTCTGCAACTTAAAATTTACTGACTGTATCAAGGGATTTGGTGTGGGTACAACTCAGTTTCACTCATCCAGAAGTCACTTCATTATCTTCAAATGCCATCGAGACACCCTGATTAGATTCCTCTCTTCCTCATCACTCAGATAACTGGTGTTCATTTTTCTAGGGAAAAAAACAAAAACCAGAAAACTAAAGATAAAAAAAAAATTAGAAATACTTTTACAGTCTGATGGCAGGATATGCAGCATCATTTCCCATTCTTTTTTTACATTCTCTGAACAGTAACAGCAGCTTTTGGATGTTGCATTATACATTCTGTGGCTTGATTGTTTTTCACAGATACAGAAAACAGATACATCTCCTCGTCACCTGATTCAGCCCTAACATTTTGATTTCATTCTGTTCTCCAGTTTGGACCGCAGACCTGCATTTACACAAACTATTAATTTCAACATATTTTTTTCAGAACAAAGTAGCTTTAATCTTACAGAGGTCGGGAGGTGACATCCTTAGAGGATTACAAGCAGTTTTGACCAACTTGGATGTTTAGGTGAGATTAGAGTGATCAATTCATATGGATGAACGTGCATAGGGAGGTTGTTCTCAATTCTTACACTTGATGCTTGAGTAACACAGTGTTTGCTGAGACAGGAAATGCACAACAAAATTTTAACCCTTATCCAGGTTTTTCAGCAAATTTCCTTTGTACAAGCAAAACCATCAACCCACTCTCCCCACACAGCCCCAGTCCTCCAGCCTCACTACTGTGAAAACAGCATTGTTGATTAATAGTCTTCTGTCTAGGCTGATCAATATTTTCTTCTTTAGTGACAGAAATCTCCTATGGCCTCTACTACATCAATTTAGATTGTGCAGCTATACACACATATCTCTATGACACACAGCTCTTGAGCTCCCTTTCCATTTTCATAAATACTAAATTTGCAATCACATCAATGTGTTATAGGAAGCTTATCTATCTACTAGTAGTTATTACCAATGCTGACCCAGAAATCTTACACCTACTGATATGTAGTATACTACAAAATACCTGTATTAGTATTAGCCAATTGACTCTGTCCCTGCTGAGAAGCCTGCAAATAAAAAAGTCCCCTCAATGGTTTCATCTCAACTTTATTGCATTCTTCAAGGAACTAGTTTTGAGGAAAATTTATTTCCAATTTTTTTATATGGATAAAGACCACTCATATCACAGACATTGGAGAGTACACTTTGACTTCGCAGGTGCTTTAGAGGATTTATGAGGACAATAGGCTACCAGTTTCTACAGTCACCCTCAAAAGATTTACAGATCAGGACAAGAAGAGCTAACAGTGAATTGTTTGTCTTCAGAACTCTATGGGCCTTGTCCAGG
>JAVCKT010021110.1:0-25995 GCA_032273925.1 Rhynchotus rufescens
AGATGAAGTTTGGATAAAAAAAAATCTTCACCTTGATGCTTTTTATTTGCACTTGTTATTCAGTTTTTTCCCCCCCTTTCACAGCCATATCAGGCCATACACATTATTTAAGGATAGTTATCTGCCCCTGGGATCATGTGCACATGTGAGCCATTTTTTTAATTAATGTATTTAAACATTAGAAATGATCTTTATTGCCACTCCCTATTATTGCTATGGTTCCCAAACACAAAACATTGGAAATAATGTTCAGTTTAGCACTTTAATGAAGTATCCGCTGTCCCCTGTGGGTCAGTGTTTCTTCTCTTTTGTTTTGTTTTCTTAAGAAAGTATTAACTGAACCATGGGTTGCAATTAGTGTTAATAACTATTCGGAATTACTATCCACCTTGTACCCTTCATTTCACATTTAATTTTATTTTCAAGAATAATCCATTAATGCTAGATAGGAATCAAAATGACCCCTCAACCCCCACTTCTCAGGGTACATCTCATAAGGGAGAATAACTATTAATGTAAGAAAAAAAGTAAATTAAAAAAACAAGCTAAAGACTGAGCTGGCTGGCTGGCTAGAAAAACACTTTTCCTATGAGGAAATAAAAAAGAAAACAGAGGCAGGAAAAAATATCTGCTTTAGAAGAATATGAAATTATTTTAACCATACCTACCTCAGTGCTTTTAAGACCACTAGATCAACTAACTTCTATCCTTCCTTCATGACATAATGCCAGTTTACCACAAGAATCCTTCGCAAAAAGAAATTTCAATCATCCTCCTCAAAAACAATAGCCTTTTAGTCTGATTGAGTCTATTATAAAAATCAGAAACAGACAACATTTTCTAACAAATTATTTTCTCATTGGAAAATGCTGATTCAGTGACACTGAACTGTGTTGAGGGAACAGATTGGTTTAATAGACAATTTTGTGTAAGAATCCATTGAAATGCCTCATTTAAACCGTATCCTTTCAGTTAATGAACTTGAAAACTCAGATGTCTTTTGGGATTTCCTCCTTGTATTTCTTTTTCTTCTCAACAACATGGAAATATTTTCTTTTCATTGGACTCATATTTTCCAATGGTAAAATAGTAAGCCAGAACATATTCAGCCAACTGATCTTTACAAGAGCTTCAATTTCTAACGCGTTGTTTAAAGGACATTTTTTTCATATTTTACTAATCATGAGTTTTATTAAGAGCACTGCCACCAGTGGTAGCAATTCTCAATAATTTCCACTGCTTCTGTACCTGCATCACACAGGCTGTTAGCACAACAAGCACAGATGAAAGATGCTAGCTCTTTAAAAGGCAAAGCACTCATCCAGAGGAAAAAAAAATTTTTTTGCCTTCTATTTTTTGAAATACCATTCATTTTTAGCCCATTTGTCTTTTTTCTCTATTAATTTTTGAACCTATTGACAAAATTCAAAATTTTGTCTGTGGAGGGCACCTAAACCACGCTGAATTAGTGAGGACATGCTGTCTTTCACTAAAACGAATGAGCAAGTTGAAAAAGGGCCATTTACATGTTCCAATCAAGGAAACTACTGAAGCATGGGAGTGCATCTCAGTAGACAGCAGTAAGTCCTTAAGTGTGTCCTTATGTGCATCTTAACCATGAGAAAAACTTCAGCTTGTGCTCCTGCCTTCCTTTATGGTACCTCCAACCAGAGAGTCTTGGGGATGCAGTCTGCAGAACACCACTTCTGTGAGGAATTCATGAGGAATTCATGAGGAATTTGTAAAATAAGCCAAGAAATGTTTGGCTCGTACTTACTGGAAATCAGTGCTGTAGCACATTGCTTTGCCCCACCAGCTCTCCCTGCATTGGGAAGCACACTGCTTGGACAAGTGAACACATGCAGGAAGGTGGAAACAGCACAGTGCTGACGGGAATGACTTCTCATGACTTAAATGTCTTTTTTCCCCCCTTTCTTTTTAATTCCTGCTGCTACCCATGAAATATGACTAGCCACATCATCTGGGCAGGAAGGAGCAGGTGCTACAGTGGAATCTTGCTCATGGATGCCAAGGCTGAGGAGATGGTGCATTTCTCCTGCTTACAGAAGAAACAGACCTAAGGAGATTTTTATTTCTCTAAGTTCACAGAGGAAATCTCTCCCTTTTCTCACCTATATGAGGTATGCTTACCTAAGTGTCAAGAAAAGCACTGGGTGTGCACTATGCACTTTGGAAAAGGATGGACTGCACAAGCTTAGTATGAGTTTGTGAACTCTGTTGACCATTTAATGCCATTTTTCATTTTCTGAGCTATATTTTCCTATTTTCTACTCGTCCCTAGAATAGCGCACTTTCAAACCACGAGAGTCTCATAACCAGGAGGGAATAAATCTCAGCTGCTTCTGGCCTTTTCTTTTTTTTTTTTTTTTTGATTAATTAAGCAATACTACATAGACAAATATCTATCATATATACTTTTCTACCAAAAAATCTTCTGTTTCCCTCTACTCTCTAAAATGGATTGTCATATTCAATTTCAGTTAGACGCCAGTATTTTTTTAATGCATTTTTCTTTTTTAATCTCTTTTGGAAAGTCAGATGTGTTCTCTTCCTTTCATATATCTCAGTGGTGGAAGTGTTCCTAGAGGGTGAATTAAATCATCTCATATAACTGTGCAATCCTGCTGTATTCTAGTTATATTCTAGACAGCATCTGTCCTAGCACATTTTCTTCACAAACAAATTTTCTCCTTGAAAAAAATTAATTGAAAATTATTAAGTGTTTGGCTGATAACTCATGACATGAAGGGGAATTCAGCTTAGAGTCTTGGCTGTACTATTTCATAGGGCTGAACAAAATGAAAATCAGTAAGCGTTATTTTCATTACTGGAGCTGGCAGAGCTGACTGAATACAATGAGAAAGCTTATCTTTCCTGGAAGAATTTTCTGTTTTTCCAAAGGCATTGATTCTAGCAGGATTGTCACATGAAAGAGCACTTCCAGGAAATAAACAAATATTCACGGCTTGATATTTTGTAAATTGCTTTTTTTTTTTTTTTTTAATAGTTGCATTATGTCAAGATGGAGCTAAAATTTCTGTCTGTAATATCCTCCTTTTTGCATGCACCTCCACTTCTCCTAATTACATGAAATATGCAAATATATGTTGATTATATTTCACTCTGGAAGAGAATACAAAAGTTACGGAGCTGGGATTTGGGTAGTGGGAGACTTTCAGGCCTTTTGAAAGAAATCTCCATCTAACTTTCATGCAGAATTTCCCTGAAAGCTGATAAAACAGCCCTGGTCTTGAGACATTCTGCGACACTCCAACTCACATAAACTCAGCTTTGGTGAGTTTCAAATACCGATGCACCTGCTCCTTCCTCTACAGGATGGATCTGCTGCTCTCTTCTAGAGCTATTTCCAGTGCAAGTATTTGTTGCTCTGGCTGTTTGACAAGGAAGGCTTATATGGCTCAACAGATGGTGTACGAGCAGCAATAAATCCACTGGAAGCTGTGATGGAGCATTATAACATACAGCCCCTGTAGAGCAATATGATTGCATCCTTATGAGAAGTGAGGAGTTCAGCTCATATTTCAAGCTTTCATTCCTTAAACTTTTTTTTTTTCTCCCAAAGTTGTGCCTTCATCTCTTGACACACACACACACACACACAAAAAAAAGAGTTATTTGATAAGCACACCCACCACATTTTTCTGAACATAGTGCTGAGACATCTAGTGAAATGGCTCTGCCTGCTTGTTCATAAACATTAGGGAATAATTTCCATATTTGGACAGCAAACACCAGAAACAAGCAGTTAAATTAAGAGTTTTCCTGTTCTGAAGGAGACTTTCACTTAGACCTTAAAGCCACAGAGAAATCTACCTATGTAGCATCTTCAGATTTTCACCAGATTCTAGCATCCAACTCTTTCTAATACAAACCTTCACTCCCAGTGAAGTCAAATATGATGTAGTTATGCAATCAAATTCAGAATTAAACTTACTTTGAGAGGAAAAGTAGCACTTGCTATGCAACATCTATGAGTAATCTTGATTTGCATTGCCTTTTCATTCCATCACTGAGTTAATAAGAGACATTCCAGTTAACTTCTGAATCTGAAAGGGGGGCTTTGGGACATTACAAGCCTGTAACAGAATGCAGAGTTCACAAGGAAGCTGAAAATTATTCAGTATAGCTTAACAGCAATTGTCTTTCAACAAACAATTGAAAAGAGGTTAAAAGAACAGATCCTGGTGCAATATTACACTTCGGCACAAATTACTACAAATTATTTGGGAAAAAATGCTAGAAGCAATGAAATCAATTTTTGTGACACAGTATAATACACATTTGTTTAGTATCACTATTTATACTGGGGGAGAGAAAAAAAAAAAAAAAAACAACTGACCCTAAATCTATGCAAACATGTAAAGAGCCAAGCAGCAACAGACACATTTGGTAATCCTAGACTCTCTGAAGGCATCAGTAATTTAATAGCCACATGGTTTCTTTTCACTTCTCCAAAATATAATGTAACAGAATACGATAGAGGCAGCACGCATTACAGACCTTACAGTCTGCTCCCACGTTAAAAACTCTTCTTTTAAGACCATATTCACAGCAAACTGCAGTTGCACATGATGGAAATATTAGACTTTGATGATAAAAAGATTTACAGCTAGTTGCCATGTGAAGTAAGTATTTTTAAAGAATTTGGCATAGGATGCTATTAATTCAAGAGAACACTAAATCAGGCTTTTTATGTCCAACTCTGGTGAGAGAGAAATACATTTCCTCTTTGTGACTGCCTGGTTCCAGGCATACACCATTGCCCAGTGAACGGAGATGGGACACACTCGAACCTCAGTGGAAGCAGTGGAAGGAAGCAGAGAGGAAGAGTAGGCTTGGGCTGTGCGAACCCCAGGGCTGAGTGAGATCCACACCAATAAACATGGATCGTGTAGTCTTGGCACAGTGTCTTCAACTCCCATCCTTCACACCGGACTGATAAAATCGGTTATCGCTGCAGTTATCCACAGCTGCTACAGGGAGTAAGGAAGGAAAAATCCAATAGGTTTGTGTAAGAGAGGGCTGAAATGAGCTGCCCACCTTCTACTTAAGAAATGTGTCTGGATATAATGAGAAGATGTTAGGTCCTGCAGAATGAGGTGAAAGCTTCCCTGCTATTTCTCCCTTTTCAGCAGTCGCTTTGTGTACCTCAGCCCTAACACCTTCCTGGCAAGTTTTATGTGTATATTACAATAATATTAAGTATACATATTAAGCAGATTTATGCAATTGTAAATCATCAGAGCTTCACAATAGCCAGCATAATCTTGATAAAAAAGGGTTAGATGCTGTCACATGTCATGGTAGAGAAATCAGCGAGTTACGATGAATAAGTTAATGCACATTCATGGCAGATGAGAAACTCTCCTCCTCACTCCCCCATTGCCTGTTAATCACTTGAGAGGTTAGTGAGCCACATCAGGATACAATCATGAGTCAGCACAGACAGGTATGTAAAAATAAAGAAACACATTACACCTACCTAGAAGTGCCGGTACCAATCCCAGTCCTGGACAAGTCTGATCCCAATATGCCATTTAATCTGGGACTCATCTTACTCATCACCCTGTGACAGGATGGAGCCTAAATTTGAAATTTAACAGAATAGAAAAAAGTTCAGATATTTTTTTCAGGAATTCTGTACTGAAAGTCTCTACAAATTATCACTGAATTCAAAATTTCTGGAAAATAAAAACATTTCCACACCATATATCAATGGGATATTTTCAAAGGTCAAAACCCAAATGACACTTCATGCAAGTTGATCAAATCAGAACATTCCTCAGTATGATTTAACATGAAATTTCCATTCAAAACTACTGCTTGGGTTCTTGTTAAGTTATCCATATGGTACTTCCAAACCTTCTCTAGCAGTAGTATAAACATGCTCACACACAGTGGTCTCAAAGTAAAATAGCAGGAACCTAGAAATTAAGGAAAGCAAGTCTGTCTCTAGTCCCTCATGACTGTTGTCTGCAATGTCTTGCTTTTAATCTCTGTGCTTTGAGCTATAAGATACAAGAAACAAAATCCATAGTCTTCAAAAATTTCTTCATGCTAAAGCAGAAATTGATGTTGTCACATATGAGTGATTCACAGTTTTTAAGTCAGAGAATACACGTAGTACAAGCGCAATATGCCTGATAAAAATATTGTAACATCTTGTTGCAGCTATTTTTCCTCTGCTCTGATTTCTCATACATGGTATTTTGGAGGCAGCAGGAAGAAATGGTTTTCCATTCTGCTCACTCCTGCAATTAGGCAGCCCAGAATGTCTCTGAGATTACTCTTGAGCAAGTGGGTGCAAAAGGCTCTTAAAATAGCATCCTTCTCTCACATATTTTACTCCCAATTTTCAAAATTACAGATGATTGCACAATAAGGAGGAAGTATAGGATGAATCAAGTCTCATCTAATGAATCTGGAGATCCCAGGCTTCATTAAGATTGTATAGACTATAACCCCCAGCTGAATCAGCAATAACTCCATTGAAGTTGTCTGCATAAAATGAAAGTGCAATCAGCTCCACTAGCTATAGGGAAATAGTAAAACTTTACCTGTCAAAAGCTTTCATAGTTCTAAAGAAGTCTGTGCATATGGTACTATGACCATTACGGTGTGTCCAGTACTTGCCAATGGGTTCTTGGAACATTATTCAGCTGTTTCTAACCACTGCTTAGTTAAACTAAGTCTAATTTATAGCTTCAGTTATGGCATAACTGTATGCTCTGCTATAATCACTTATTTCACAAGCACCCTTCCCAAAGGTGCAAAGAGCGGAGTATTCAGTCAACCCGGAATTCCTCACATGAAATCTGTTCTCTCATTATATATTTAAGGAAAGTGGGCTGCATGAAGGTGTTCCTTGTGAGTTATCTTACAGATGTTATCATTCTAAAAGTAGAATTACATAAAATTAACAATTAACATAACTAAGTTCAGAAAACACAAGACAGTTTTGCTATTTCATATGTTAGAGTAAGAGTTTGAGACAAAAAAAAATTCTGGCTTGCGAAGAATACAAGGTATAATCTGAGACACCTAAGTGTCCTATATCTTTTTTTTTTAATGTCAAAACAAAATGACAACCTACTGCAAAATTAAAGCAAACTGACTGCTGTGAGAAAAATGTATATAGCTACTTATGTAACATGTACATATCCCACAAAATTTAACATTAGTTTTAATTAGTCTCATCTCACTGTTACAGAAAAGTGTTCTATATTAGAATTTAAAGTCATCTTTTTTTTTTTTACATTTGAAAATACTTTATTCTTTGTTATTGCCCTGATAACAAAAAAAAAAAGCAATAAAAACTTTAAGTACATGACAGGAAAGCTAATGCATCACAGTCTGAAGTTATTTTAGTTTGCAGTTGAATGGACACTGAACAAGTATTTTTATTGTGCAAGCATATTTCTTTTTAGGTATTTTTATAGCTCTGTTAAATTGGATTTGTCTTAAGATTACAATATACTGCCTTTTCAAGATTATGATTCAGACAAGATCACTCTGGCTTCTTTGAGGATGGAAGCAGATACTTCACTAGAGTCCAGTTAGAGGTCTGACTGTTTGCAATAAAATCCCCCAGTGAGATTTATGCCTGATGGACAGCCAGCTGCCTAGATTCTGCCTACCAGGATTGATTATTCTGCAATATTAATCCAGTGATTTAGCTGTAATCAAGCACAAACTAATCTGTTTACTATGTTGACTTTGGCATAGTGATATTTCATTACTACTTAGTATCAATTTTGATAGCTTAGCTAAATATCATGAATTACGTTTTGATGGCAAGTTTTCTAGTTTTATTTGAAGAGCTACAAGATGGATGTTATAAATGGAAGCTGGTCTTTGCTCATATCTGGAAGGCAACACACATCCACATCTTCTCTCTCAGAATACCCAGGCTGGATAGCAGAAAGTTGGCCAGAAAGCCCAAGTTCTGCTAAGAAGTTTGTTTCTCAAGTCTGTGCTGACAAGGAAGCATCCTGTGCACTCATCACACTGTTTTTTTCAGCAACATCTATTTTCTAACACTGCTGTTTCTAGCTTTGAGTGCTACTGAACCAGGAAAGGAAGCGAGTAGAAGCATGTTTCTCCTCAAAAAGTGCATCCATGCTGCAGGGACAGGCAGCATTATTTAATGGTGGAAAAAACAGGCCTTCAAATAAGCACAAGTACTGATGTATGGTATCACAGTTCCCCTTTCCTTTTTCCACCACATAAGTCACAAGTCTGGCCAATGCTAGTGTTATTAGCACAAAATAAATTCAGTGCAAAGACCAAAGAGCAATACTTACACTAGGTGATTTCAACTGCACACACATACAAACTTTTGCACACTTGCTTTAGGCTCTTCCCTTGCACCAAGTTATGGAACTTTTTTTGTCTTTCTTTTTCTACTTTCCTTTTGGTGGCTTTTTTTTTTTTAAATAAAGGTTACTGCTTTCAAAAACAGAAAATTTAATTCCAGCAGAATTCAGGATGGAATAATTTTCTTTCTTTCTTTTTTTTTTTTTAAGAATGGTAGAGTGCAGCTGATTGAGGAAGCATAGAGCTACAGCAGTAGCCTGTGGTAGAGATGCCGTGTCGGAAGTGGGCAGGCGAAGTCAAACTTCTGAATGACATAACAAACTCTGAATCTGCTTTTTTTTTGGTGTCCCTCAAGTCTCCAGCACCTCACTTCAGTCAAGGTGATGGTGGGCCAAGATCATGACACTACATTTAACTGCTGGACTTTATGCTTGTACAGCATTCTAATATGCTCAAGCAACTCTAGTACCTCAGCTTACTATTTGGCACTTTCAAAATGTTTTACTGGTGCATTATTTTGGTGTGACATACACACAGCCTTTACCCTCAAGCATCCTTGACACAGGATGTGGGGCAGGCCACTTTTTAGAAGGAAAGTGGCATGCCAGAACATTGGAGGACTGGGTTTGGTTCATGAACCCAGATAAACCATTAGCTGTCTCTCCACAAGGATTACATCTCCCAGTGGGAAGGGTATTGTCAACAGACGCAAAAAGCATGGACCAAGGAGGGCTGTCACCACACACCCACATTTCAAGTCATGCTATGCCTTTGCTAACAGGAAAGGAGCTGCTATTTGAACAGAAACTGCTTGCTACCTGGCTCCTACTTGACACAGATGTGTCATTATCATCATGGGCTTTGACTGTGTGACTTGAGGACAATGGCAGTGCAAATAGGGCTTCTGAAACTGATTTTTGAATCTTTACTAATTAGCACTCCCCATGTAACCTAATTAGGGTTCTTTTTATGGAAAAAGCATTTAGATTTTCATTGAAACCTTTAGAACACGAGAAAACACGGAAACAACACTAGCATGTCCTTTTAATATAAATATGTACTAATTAGCAACTTAATGAGACAGCCAATCTGCTATTAGGATAACTCCAGAAAGAATAATTGGGATAGAGAAACACTTGGTGACAGTGCAAGTCCTCTAAGTTAAACCATGGTCCATTTATGGATCCCAAGTCGCCACGATTTGTTTATTCCTATATAATTAAGGGTAGGCTAGGTTTTATTTGCAATAACGCAACATAAGGAAATGAGGAAATATAAGAATTTACAGCTTCAAAAGGTTGTGCTGATACTGTCACAGCACAAATCCGGCAGTAGTACTTATTGCAGTTTCTAATTCTAAAAGTCTCACTCGGGCAGAAAAAGAGGGGAGCTCCTATAACTGAAAGAAAAGTCTACTTTCACAACCAGTCGTTCAGGAGAAAGCATCAAACATAAAGATTTGCTTCCCCATTTACTAGTTGGAGGCTAAATTGATCTGTTAGTTCATCATATAGTGTATTATTTTTATCCATAATATCTGCACACTCCTAATGTGTCATAGCTAGAAATCGAAGTGCGCAGCACCTACACTTTGGTCTGCTCTCCAAAGGAAACACCATGGATGGCTTTATGTTCTGCCTTTTGGCTGTTCCTCCACCTCCAGTGATCGTTTTCCATATTTATGACTGGTGGGATTTATCAGAGATAAAAATCTTACAACTTTTGTGAAAATAAGTGGTCCTTTGCGCAGCAGAGACTCTACTAGTGCAACCACTGGGGAAAAGACCTGTAACATGCAGGAGTATCCCTGCCCCCCTCCCTCAGCACACACTTATTAGACAGTTATGAGAGAATCAACACAGGAGAGAGACCAAAATTTCCAATATTACTAGTCAACTGCTGCATTGGGGGAAAAGTAGCAAACGTGCTGAGTATTGCATTAGTAAGTGCACATAATCTCAAAAAAACTCAGTTCCTATGTCGCACTTCAACCAAACCTCTGCCATTTTGCAGAATGCCCGGGGAAAGCAGCCATCTATTTAAAAGCCAAATTCACTCCCCTTAAGGGCATCTGTGCACACTCAGTTTGAACTGGAAGAGCTATCAATGTTGATTACTCTGTTAGCAGCGAGCTTTGCCACTCTCATGTGCAGTGGCACTCTAGCCAGTTGACCATAGGTTTCTGCCTTTCTGGGGGTACGTCAGCTCAGTATTTAAAGATTTTTTTTTGCATTTTGGGGGGATTAATCACTGATTTTGAGAGGGTCCATTTTGGGCACTGCAGGCTATTCAGACTGGGTTATTATAGATGCCAAACCTGTATGCTTAGATTAAATTCAGAGTAAGGTCCTCAGTCTCTGAAGCCTTGCTCACTCTTCTTCCACTTCACCTATACAGAAAAGCTAGTAAGCCTTACTCCTATCTCTACTACCTCAAAATTTGACACCGAATAAGCTCAGAACAAATTCTGCAAAGTCTCTCATTTGTCCGCATATGCCAAGAGAGAAGATTTGCATGACCATTTCTGTGGACTTCCAGCTTCCTCTAAGTCTCAAAGCCACAGAGCTTCTTCCTATAAAAGCTGCTGAGATTAAGGCATGGTAACCCAAAGCAGTAAATCATCCTACAAGGAAAAGCCTCCTCAGACTGGTCCGAGGATTAAAATAGAGGCTTGAGAACACTAGTGCTTTTTTATTATTATATTTTTAAACAGCACTAGACATAGATGAGGAAATTATAGTGCTGAATTAGATGAGAACACAGTGTGGATTTCCTGCTGCATTCATTCCCCAGGTGACTGACAGTTCCTATATAATTGGGAGGGAGAGAGGAAACCACTCGCTAATGAAATATTTGTGGCTATGAAAGATCCCAGTAGATGCCATGAAGATAACCATCAGGTCGGAAATAACATTACCTATACTAACAGCTGATTTACCTCCCCAACCAAGACAAGAGAATAAAACCGACTTCCTTGAGGGGAGGGGGGCAAGCTAATAAGCTTAAAAGACAGTCCATTTGAAAAGGAGAGGAAATGTTATTAAAAACAAGAGGAAACACAGCCTAATTTAATTTGTGAGAAGACAGAAACAGTAGAGAAATCTGCTGAGGAGGTAGGTTGATTCAAGTGACAGACTTGGAACATATATCCCACATTTCAATAGTGTAATTAAGTGGAAATAAGCAGCAGAGTCTTCCTTCAGTGTGACATCTGAGGAAAAAACAATTTAGAGCGGTATCGGAAAATGTGAAAGGAAATATTAGCTGAGGTTTATCTCGTTCTTCCAAGAGGTGTATATTACTCTATTACTGAGAGCCACAGGAAAAAATACAAAATAGCCTACAAATGAACATCAGTTTGTCTGAAGCATCCCGCGAAAAAATCATTCGATCTCTAAGGAAAAAAAATAAACAAAAAATCACACTGACGCCCAACTCCTGGTAAACATTCCTGAAATGATTATTGTAAGTACTTTCACACTTATTTAATGAATCATAATCAATAGATGCCAAATAATATTGCCTACTAATGAGTATTTGAGTATGATGGAAAAAATAAATCCCATATAGCATAACTAGTATTGTAGGAGAGTAAACACTTGAATTTGTTATAGCTGCAATTTGGTTCTTAAAGAAAAGCGTGTGTAAAGCTTTTATTTTTTATACATAGTTTTTACTGTTCCTTTATTTTTTCTGACCTACTGCTGAGAAATATACCTGTCAAGCAAATACAATTTTCACATAATTTCTTCTTTAAATAGGACATTCATTCTAAATAGAATGACTCAAATACAGAAACTAAAAGCAATACCCTATTTTGAGCACAGCTATCTTACTCTATCTCATTCCATCAAGAAAGGAAGTGCACTGGCTTCTGCAGACTACTTTGTCTAGGTCCTTCATCCACACTGCAGAAAAGGGGCATTGTGGTAAAAATCATGAGAGGGCCACAGAAGAACTGTTTTTCTAAGATGCTTAACCTGTTCAATTTACTGAGGTGATGACTAAGCAGCAGTTTGATCACTGTGTACCAGTACTTTCATGTGGTCAAGGTATTTGATGGAGGTGGACCAGGAGGGGGTTGCTGGCCTTGCTGATGAGAGAGAAGAAAGTTTGAACTGCTGTATGCTGCCCTTAGATACCTTCAACCCTGAAAGATCGCAGTCTCTCAGTTGCAAGGGCAAAAAAAGTTTTCCTTTCTGGGAGGAAACCTCATTCATTTTCTGTTCAGCTCTGGTGGAGCTGTGATGCTTTCCCAGTTCAGTTGCATTTGAGTTCAAGACTTAAAATATCCACCTGCTTTGAGGAAAGACTTTTCTCAAAAAAAAAAAAAAAAGAAAATTTATTTTTCATCCTGAGCTGCAGTTAAGTTTCTGATTAAAGGCTGGCTGTTTGGTGTAGCAGTAGATTTACCATCATGTAAGGAAGACATACTTTGAAGAATCCACATAACAAGACATTTATGAGAGGCTATTTAGGATGAGAGAGCATCAGGCAAGGGAATCCTCATCACTCTTGCTCTTTGTACATGTTAAGACCATATCCTTAATGAAGTGCCGAGCTTCAGGGACTTTGCAGGACATCTCTAACAGTCAGGAAGAAGTTTTAGCTCAGAAAATAATGCGGGACAAAGACTTTTCATTTCCTTTTTTTTTCAAGTGACAAAACTGATTTCTTAGTACTAGCAACTCCGTAGTCCATCCTCAATTCCTGTGACATAGTTGAATCATTTGGAGATATGAACACCCACCAAAGGTGTTTGACACAAAAGAGTATCTGGCTAAAACTGATCAGATGAAGAGAGGAAGACCCAAGTCAAACAGCTGCTGCATCTGCCAGATTTCAGGACTTTTTTCCCCAGACATGATACAACAACCCTGGAAGCATTTTCTGTCCTTCCTTCAAAGCACACACTTGAGTGGTTGCCCTCTCCTCCTTCGTTGCACTAATCCTAAGAGTCCTGACTGCTGACATGGGCAAGGACAAAATCTGGGCTATTACCACCCTTAAGAACAGAGACAGCACCTTTTGCCACTATGAAACCGAGTTCCTCATCAGTAGCCATCATCTCTTCATCCAACCCAGTCCCTGGGAAGCTGTGGTAGCCGCTCAGGTCTCCTGTTCAGTCTGGTAGGCAGATGGAGGCATTGAGCCACTCTCTCTCAAACTGCAGGGGAAAATAGCAGTTAGATCTTAGACTGGTCTAAGATTTTTACATAAAGACATATGTATTAATTAATAAGCTTCGGGAACTCAGGTTCCATAGTACCATGATCCAATCTTTAGGTCTTTTGGGAGTTTTCTTCATGACTATATGCTATCTAATCCAAAGCTAATTACAGAGACAGCAACTTCTCTAAACACAGAGAGGTTTTGTTGCAAACTTGTTCAGGTTTAGAAGCTGCAACTCCTCCTCTTCCCTGACCATTAGTATACCCTTAATCTTTGCCTTGGGCATGTCTGTAGTAGATGGAGAAAAAACTTGGGATTTGATACAACTTGAGGGTAAAGTGAAGAAACAAGGGAAAGCAAATTATCCTAGATCTTTTACATCTAGTTCAGTTGCATTTCCTAGGGCTCCTCTTCCTGAAATATCTTGTTTAGGGATAGCTATTTAGTTCTGCTTTCAATGTAAATCTGCTCCTAGGGAGAACAGAATCAGTAGAATAAGATTTCTGTTCTTAGTAAAGTAGTTTATTACTTTCATAGAGCATGCAGCAATGAAGACCTTCGCTCTATGATGTGGATGACAACAACCTCTGAGCTATTTTGGGTGACTAACATTCTTTTACCCTCCAAATCTGTAGGAACAGTGACTCAGTATCTAAAAGTACATATTCTTTATCCCTTTCTATATGATTTTAATGGTTATAATATCATGCATTATACCAAGTTAAATATGTGTCATAGTTCTGGGAAAAAAATCACCGGGTAATTTAAAGATAATAATTGTTTGTCAGCCTCTTCCCTGGTGGAATCAAGAATGAGAACAGGCTGTTTGAGGACAAAGACAGGCTGTGGGGTCAGGGTCATAGTGATAGAGGTGAAACAGCTCCTAATATTTGAATAAAGTGTTAATATGGGGAGGAACTAGATCAGGTTTAAGTGCAGACACTCACTCTCACCCAGTAACACATGAGTATGGATCAATATCCTGTACACTCAGTGAATTCCTGTGAGGAAGCACAACCCCATCATAATCCTCTTGAAATATGATGCCCCCTAGGAGTTTGAAAAAGAAGAGGGGTAAGACCACTTCTCTTATGAAGACAACAATTTAGCCACAGTTCCTACTCCAGAATAATTGCAGTGCAAAACCACAATATAAGCGAGAGAAGAAAATAGGTGAGAGCACATTGAAGTCTGACAGCAAATTGGACTAAACCCCAAATCTGCAAGACTTCTTCCAAATCAATGTTATCCCCTTCAGCGACCCTACCCTTCTATCTTTTCTGTGCATTTTTGGTAAATTCATTTCAAGTGGATATGAAAGAGATTTGAAATGTTAGTTATTTGGACTTTTGATAAAGAAACATTGATATAATTTTGTTTTGTCAGTATTTTGGAAAATAAACGAGACAGTGCCAAGCTCCAAACAAAAATATTCCATTTGTCCTCACCACAAATTAAATCAGAAAGTGTCTAGTAATATCTCATTTAATTTAATGAGACTGCAGTTTATAGGATATGAAAAGACTTTTTTTTATTATACTAGATGAGATGTGAACTATTCTAGATGCATTTGTCAAGCGTTTAGAGTATTGTAGCCAGCATAAATTAACAGCAGAAAATAGATGAGAGGACAGTTCAGGATGACGGTCGTGAGCAAAGGTCTGTCAGGCAACCTGCATGAAATATGGAGGGCTGACACATAACTGTGATAATGGGCAAGAAAAGGAAAGTAAATGCAAAGAAACAGCCCTTCGTGATGCCAGAGATGAGGTGACACATGAAAGGAGCAGCTCACTTTTTCACAAATGGAGAAAGATGGATTACTTCAAATTGACATTCTCCACTTTTGACTCTACTGTATCACCATTGGAGGGAGGCCAGTACCTTCCTCATCAACTGACTCCTGGGGTGAGGAATGGAAAGCAGGATTCACTCTTTCCCAAAGCTGTTCTTTCTTAGGGTGTGGAGAACCCAGCCCATCTTGAAGATTTTTTTTTTTTTTTAATTAGATCTCAAATTCTGCACATCTACAGCTCTTGGCATTATTTAGCAGAAGCATGTATGCAGCAGGGACAGACTCCGTGTTACCTGCCATAATTTGGGAGAACAGTTCTGACAACAGTTCTGATGCTGAGACACACTTCTATGGCTTGAGAGGAGCGAGTACCATGCAGTACAGCACAATACACAGAGCAAGGGATAATAAAATTGCACAGGATTTGGCTGTTCTTTTCTTTACAGACTAGATAATCCACAGGTGCTTTGGGTGGGGGGAGTGAGGAGTAGTTTCAGAGCTCGGATCTTCCCAGAATTAATGGGAATGGAATGGCTACATGTTAATAGACAGTCTGGCAATGATATTTTCTCCTCAGCCTATTCTGTTTCTACATCTACAAGAGAGCAGTATATATACATATCTTTGTGGTAATGTCTTTGTGGTAAAAAAAAAAAAAAAGCAATTGGTTCTACTTTACATTTTCTCCCCAAACCAGCATGTAGCTCATATAAAACAGATTTGTTTCACATTTTTTTACACTGAAAAATAAACAAAACCCATTCCAGAAGCAATGAAACTAGTGAGGTCTGCACTGCAAAAATTTGTGCCTCTAAGTATATCTTCTCATGTTTGGTGAGGGGTCTGCACTGACAGCTTCTCCTCTGTAAGGGTGCTGACAGGGTTTTTCTCCATTACCCAGCCTATACCAATTTCTACACCGTTGCAGGAATGTAATTGTTTTCAAGACCTCTGCCCTTCTGCCAAATGCCACTAGAACTGACCAGTGGTTCAAAATTTAATTGTAATAGTCTGACAGACATACATACACGCAAAATGTGACTACACAAGCCTCTTCCTTAGGAAGCCAACCAAAAAAAAAAAGTTACATTTGAGAATAAATGCATGACCTTGCACAATATGAAAATAGGGATAAAATAGAAGCGCAAAGGCTAATTTGTCCTCTGTTGGCAAGCAGTCCTCACTTCAAAGAGCTCCTCACCCCAATGCCATAAACAAAGAATTACTGCTCATTGAGTCCATTAATCACAGATTAGATTGGGAATAAAATGATGTCATTCTAACAGTCTGACAACTATTATTGAGCATAGAAAGAGGTTATTTTCCAGAGAGAGGGACTGAAAGAAATGGAACTGCAACTGTATTAGCAGTAAAACTGAGGGGGGAAAAAAAAATGGGGCTATTTCTAATGCTTAATTAAACTGCAGAATATATTGGTTTAGTGCTAGGAAATAGCTCCATCTTCTGTTCTGCACACAGAAGTGCTCAAAAATCTAATTTCCAAAAGAGCACAGGCACCTTTTTAGAGTCTCTGCAAAGAGGAAATAAAATTGAAGCTTGTGTTTACAAAATTAAATCCTCATGTATATATTTTAATATTCCTTTTATCTTGCTGGAATGAAGTAATAATAATAATAATAATAATAATAATAAGATTCAAGTAGAAACAAAGAGAAAGATGTTTATTTGCCAAACAGCTATCAAAAATGATGGTACAGGGTATTTGACCTGATACATAGAATTCAAACAAAACGCATCTGATTTTTCACGAGGGAAGGTCCAAGTACTATAACAGTTGGCAGAAAGAAAAAGAACCCTAAAAGCTTTATTTATCTGTCCATAAATTGTCCCAGGGATGCCAGTCATTCAATACCATTCTGTCAGCCTGCTGACAAAGGCAAAATGACTTGTACCAAGCACCCTAAATCTTTCAAGGGGGGCAGGTGGCAACTTACTTGTACTACTGAATTCCCACGCAAGGAAAAGAGTTCTACCTCGCAGAGAGATCTTGCATCCTTGGGGAAGTATGACCGCTCTCTGGACAAGGGCCAGCATTCCCAACTGCTCCCTATGCTGAGTAGCACCGGCTGCTTTTATCCTTACACCATCCATATGGCCGTACTGTGTGGCATGCGGTCTCACGTATACATTTGCTGCAACATGAGCCAGTTTGGTACCTGCCTGTTGCGGCTGCACCTGCAGGTCCGGGCTGTTATTTCACGCAGGAGGATTCAGTGACAGAAGTCCTGCTCTGCAAAGCTGTGAGGTTTGTGTGCTGGTATGTCACTGTCACACAGAGCACTCAGACTTTGACACTGGAGCAGTGATGTGGTTTACTTCTCAGCCTGGGAAGGCTCTCTAAAAACATGTGAAAACCCTGTAGTTTCAACTGCTCCTCCCAAGGCTGCGGAACTGGTTGATTGTATGCCCAGCAGAAAGTAACATCTCTCCTCCTGCTTTTCACTGCATCTGTCTGCTTAGCTAAGAGCTCCTCAGCAGGTAAACTGAACCTCAACAGCAACTTACAAAAACTACTCATTCTTCTATGCCTGTAAATAAAGACCTTGATATGTTTTGCTGTGTCCTCAAAGGTGTCACAGGACTAGCAGGATGGGAGCACAAGGGGAGCTAGTCTCAGCCCAAAGTGCCAACTGGAGTCTCCAGGAGCAAATCAGTGGCAAGGGCAGTCGGTATAGCAGATAAAGCTAGAAAAAGATGTTCTTGCATCTCCTGACAGCTTCCTCTGAGACGAAGAGCTACAATAAAACAAACTGCTGTATAAGCATTCCTTCCAAGCAAAAGTTATTGCAGCAAAAGTACATATAAAACTAGCTTGTTGCAATAGCAGTTTAGTCTGATCTGGACACCACTCTGTTGAGACACTGAATTTGCACATGTTCTTTGTGACCCTCTGAGATTTTGCAGAAATCAGTAAGGGTTAAATCCTGGGAAGGGTGGCAGGATTGCATTCTCACTAATATTCCTTATTCCTCCAGGGCATACACAGTGCTGCAGCTAGGCAGAAGAGATCTGCATCCATCCTGCTTGGCAAAGCCCACCTCTGGGCAAAGCAGTGGGAGATGGCAAGCTGGGCACCTCAGCCTGACATCACTGCAATTTCTGGGGCCACACTCACTTGCTCCAGCATTTCTAGATAGCGTTGCATTTTGGGTCCATTTCCAAGGAATTGCACCAGCTCTCCCACGTCCCTAACTTTTGTCTGCAACTCCAGATTAAGATTTAACATGCTAAGCATCAGCTGCTGACTCACAGGCTCCATGCGAGGTTTTGGATAGTGGTTTCAGTTTAGTCCTCCATCAGAGCACTGTGACTATTAGTGCTTTCTTTAGCATCCCAAAAGCTGGCCAAGCAGTACAGTGTCCTGCTCAGAGTGCACACAGCACCAAAACAACAGTCCAAAAAACTCCCTCCATGTGACAGTCTGTTCCTTATGTCAGTCCGGTAACAAAATCAAACACCTTCTTGATTATCTATGCCATATCCTAGCTGGAACATTGATCATTCAATTCCAGCAGGCAAAAACAGCAATGTAGAAGAGTTATTCTTCTGCAAGAGAGATTTGGAAAGAGCTGCTATTAACAGAAGGCAGGTGGATGAGCAATGCAGCAAGAGAGCAGATCACTTTGAGTGGCAGATTGGAATCCACATGTGTATTGCCCCCTCCCACAAGCACAGAGAAAGCGCTCTCATCCACAGGAATAACACTTCCTGCAGCTTCAGGTTTTTAAATGTGAACAAAAAAATTCCTAGAATTAGAGTTGGTTAAGTAGTTCAAATAGCTGGACTCTCCTGTGTACATCACTATCATTCTAGATGAGACATTTCTCGATTTTTCCAAAAGGTTAAAAGATAGACACTATAAATTCTGCATCTAGCAGCCCAGGGAGGCTTAAGAGCCCCAAAAGCCATCATTTTATTGTCTAGAATGCATCGGGATCAGACAGCGCTGATGAACTAACTGCAAGGCTTTGTGTTCAGAATAAAAGCAGGAGCACAACTCGAGGCTGCTAAGCAAGGCTTGCACATAGAAGCTGCAAGGGTGGGGGAAAAAATAAGCTGCCACCAACTGCAGCGAAACCGGTAAATCACTAGGTAACACTTGATGAGAGAAGAACATACAAGGTCATTATCCTCCTATATACTGCATAAAGGGCAACTCCTGCAGAGCAGGATTTATGGGCCAACCTGCGTTTCACAGAGCAGGTGGCAACGCTGCCCTTTCGGTGCTGGCAAGCCAGGGGACTTGTGCCTCAGCCATCTGGAGCTCCATCAGCGTGCACTGATCCTAGAAATAAAAATGCACGAAGATTTGCATGGCTGATTCCCTGCTTCCTGCTTTGGCGGGGACAGCGGGGACAAGCAGCCGTGCCTTGCTGACCGCTTGTGACAAGAACTTGCTTGGCAGCAAAGATGCTCAGGTGGCCAGATGAAGCGGGCCATCTGTTAGCTGTAGGATGGCAGTCAACAACTGCAGGACAAGGCAACGTTAAAAAAATAAATGCTATCAAAGGGGATTGGGGTGGAGAGCAGAGATCAAAGAAAGGGCAGAGGAAGAAGAGACCACTAGCTCTGCTAGGGATTTTTTTCTTTTTTTCAACAACAGAGGGCATCCACTGCCCATTTTGTCTGCGAATCCCAATCCTGGCCCTCTGCAAGCCCTGAAAGCTCTTAGCTCTTCAGTGCATACAAGGCAGAAACAACTGTATTTATAGGTAGCAACACATCTTGTGTGTACTACATCACCAGAAGCAGGAGGACTAATGGTTGTTTCAGAGAGTTGAAAAGACACTAGTTTTCATTAAGCAAGGAAGACATTTCCAGGTTGAGACACAGAACTGCTTATACACCAGGCATGTATTCACAGAGGAGCCATTTAAAAAATACATCAGCCCTCCAAGCAGACTTTAGGCTCTGCTGGAGCAGCAGTTTCACAAAGTGGGGCACAAAACTGTTTGCTTTCCCACCTCTGCATGGGCTTTAAGCCTTAAAAAAAAAAAAAAAAAAAAAAAAAAAGGGGCAATGGGGCAATTAGCATGGGGCAATATTTTGTAAACATGAATTGATTTAGCATAAATTTTATTTTAAGTCTGGTTTAGTCCTGGGAGGGGACCTTCAACATCTTTATTTGGAGACAAAGGCAGCCATACACTAGGAGCTGTGATTGGTGTCAGAGCCAAAATGGGAGAAGTAGTGAAGATTGGTAAGGGAGCTCCTGACAAGGTTCCTCATGAGTGGTCTCCTACATCTTTTGGACATCATGCACCTTGTCCAAGGCCATAAAACCAGCCTTGGACAATGCCAAAAAGAAACCTGTCTCTGGAGACCCTGACAGTGGTGAGGTAACACCTCCACTTGCACAGGGTCTCTTTCCTGGAGCCTGGCTTTTAATGACTGGCCACAGTTCAAAGACTTTGCTCAGCCCAAGTCTTGACTTAGCAATTTCCAACCAAAGAGACTAGGTCAGAAGGCAACACCTTGAAGAAAATAAATCTCTGCTTGGCCCATGGTGTTGAACACGTTAGTCCATGGTAACCCACCCTGTTCAAATACTTGCCCAAACATTATGGGTCTCTTCAGGAGCATTTGCATTTTCCCCTGTAAGTTACAGAAAGGAGTGACCATCACACAGGTGTTTAAGTTTCAGCTCAAGGCAAACATAAAACTTCTAGGAAGAAGAAATCTTGATTCAGGGTGTCACAGGGAATGAGTGAATTCAGAACTGGAAAACAGTCATGATCCCACATCACATGAAGAGATCAGTGGTTGATATACACATATATATATATGTGTGTGTGTGTGTACACACATATACATATATATATACACACAATGCTGCCAAGTCAGTCATGTTCCAAGTTTGCAGTTTTAGTTACTAATATAAAAAAAATACAAACACATGAAAACACCAATATCTAGCAACAGTGCCAGCCACCAAGTATACAAATCTATTTCAGTAAAACTTTAAGTAGTCAGAATTAGTAAGCCCTGTTTTTTTTTTTAAATTGACTAGAACTGAATTTGAATCAAGCAAGGCTTTGCTAGAATAAATCCTGTAGCTCCTTTCCTTTCTCAGGTGAAATGCCTGCTGTAACGCAAATGCCATTTATTTAGGGACATTTTCAACATCTCTCCCTTGGAAGCCCCATTAGGTATGTATACAGTCCCAAGTCACCTGTTTGCCTTACAAAAGTATATCAAAAGTATAAAAACTACAGTGGGTGACAAAGTACATGTATTCTCTCCCTGCTTGACACCTCCCGGTGTTACTGCCAGAGCAATTTTTGATATATTCATGTTCTCTTTGAAGTGTAAGACTACACTGAAAGCCTCCAATGACAATACCAAACATCTCCAACCCCCAAAACCTTGACTTCCTGACAAGTCTCAGCTTTCACATTTCTGTTGCATTTAGTCTTTCGATGAAAGACTAAAAATGCTTTTGTAAGGAAGGAATATGCAATTTCCTATGGAACTTTTTTATTGGGCTTTTATTGAAGTGTTTCAGAAGAAAAATTCTGACTAGGTCTGTCAGCCAGAGGGTACTCTCCAAGTACAGGATGTTCTCATTTGCAGTTGGTTAGCTGGATTGCTACACAGTCAAACAGCTGTGCTCAAACAGTTCCTTCCTTGGTGTCCTAAAACACCAAGGACAAACCCATCATTATGTCTGTTCGCAACCAGTGGTTAATCTGAACACTGCATACTGGGTATCTGGTGCAAGTGCAATAGGTATGGACATTACAGTTGTTTTTCACCTCCTATAGAAGGGCCTATATAAATAATCTGACATATCTATAGAGTCAGGCTAAGGATTTTTTCAGCCTCTATGCCAGCTGGTGCTGGAGGTATATTTCACACATTGCATCATAACAGAATTACAAAAATCAAGTCTTCATGTTCACTCCCACTTTCTACTGTGACTTGCCACTCAGCCTTGATTAGCATAGCAAACCCCTATTTCCATGAACTGTGCCTGTGTTTAAAATAGACAAAAGCTATCTCTAAGAAAATGTTCTCTTGCAGAATATATTAACCATCCAATAGTTAGTTAGGGCTAAGTTGAAGGTTGCCCCTTAAAAACAGCATTGAAATTTGCCTGTTTGAGACTATTTCCCTATTTAAGTTGCTTGATTTTTGGAGGAGCAGAGTCCAGCTCTACTAACACAAGGCCAGAAAAATCTTGCAAGCCAGTTACATGTCTTAGTGCATTACAGAAGTCAGATAAATTAGGACTACAGCATGCAGGATGCATAAAATGTAGTGTTAGGGTAAACTGGAGTGTATTAGTAGCAGGAAATTTCCAAAAGGGGAAGGATCACTAGGAGAGTCCTGAATGCAATATGCAATGGTTTCCATCCAAGCAGGGAGACCAGGCTGGGGACAGCCACAGTTCCAACTCCACAGAGCAGCAAAAGTGCTCGTGCTCCATGTTACTGTGCCCAGGAGATGCTCCAGTTGTAGCCGAGTCCACTGGCTTGGATGCCAGCCTGAACCTTTCCAGACATCATTGCAGGGACCAGGAGATTGCACTTCATCAGGGACACTGCAAAGCTGTTTGCCCCCTGACTGCCTAGATTCAAGGACACAAGGAGGGAAATGCTTATTTAAAATATTCGACCTACCCAAATGATAGGAAATATTAATTCTTCTAACCAAACTATTAAAGATGGAAGGAAGTCTCCTAAAAAAATACTTTCAGAATAAAAAACAAAATACGTCTTTACAGACATCTTTGCTTCTACAGGTTTTTATTCCTTTTTTAATTTTCTTAGCCCCAGATTACTTCTTAAGGTCAAAAGTACTATGCTTACCTGGCTATTTTTAACTAACCTGCTGGACTGATGTGTTGAATAATTCCATGAATTATTCATAGTACTGAGAAACATCTTGGGCATTCCTATGATATTTGGAAACAATGACAGCTTCTCATATTTTTTGCTATGCAACTGCACATCCCCTCTCCAACAAGTCTCATGGGTTTGTCAAGGGAGGTCAGAAACAAGCCTGTCTTTTCTTCTAGACAACTACCTTCACTCAAGTGCTGGAAATGGGGAAAAAAAGAAAAAAACAAGACCTATTACAGTAAAGACAGAATATTTTGTTGTTTTTATTTATTGTGTCACTCATAATAATTTAAGATTTGATACTTGTGCTTTAAGAGTCCAAGAAAGCCCCACCTATCAAAGCAGACAAAAGGTCCTAGGTGCAGGGAAAGGAACAGCAGGGAGGAAATTGCTGCTGATTGTTCTGGAAATATCCTTCACCCAACTTACTAATTACACACTCCGCTGATCACCTATAATTATGATCTGAAAGGAAATTCTACACCCTAGCAATTTAGCCGGTGTTTCTTTTTTAAAGTCAACCATTTCCATTCTAATGAACCTCAGTATGAAGCTGCAAAACCTTGGAGGGAAAGGCTACAGACACCAAAATGAGTGCTTGCTGTCTCATTAACGTTTTACTTGCTTGGCTAGGAGTCCTTTTGTTACAGGAAGCTAAGTGTTTTTATGGCCAGCTCTTCTGAGTCTGAAATAATATCCAATATGAATGTAAGTGATTTCTGCTTTTAAGTTACTGAGCCTCTAAATAATCCCCACTAAAGCTAATGTAGCCACAGTCAGTGTGCAGCTCCAGCTAAAATGGAAGTAATTGCTGCCTTGGCCAGCTCTACAGAAAACTCTAAACTTGACATTTGGCAGCTGTTAATATTTATAGCTGAGTGGATCCAACCTGTCAGATATGGACTTCCCGAAAGTGAGCATGTGTCAGGGGCTAAACTTTTCTTTCCAGATGATAAAAAGTTAATGACAAGCTGAGATATTAACAGGGAGCAAAGCACAGAGTTTCCCAACGTAAGTAGAGCTGAACATACCCACAGCACATGGATATCCACAGGCTTTTTGTTTCTTCTCTCTCCCCTGCAGCCTAGATTTAATGCAACTTTAGAAAGTGTTTTATGGAAACACAAGACAATACAACATATATTTCAAATATATTTAGCTGAGAAAATAATTTAGCAGTTATCTAAGCAACTTCACCATGAAGACCCCCAGTGCAGTCAGCCTCATAGTGACTGAAGCCCACAGGAACAGTGACAGCCACATCGTGGCTCCATAAATAATTTGCTGTATAACAGCTGGCCGAACATGAAAATGAGAAGAGTGGCACCTCACAAGTAAAGAGATGTTTTTATTACAAGTTTTGTTCTTTTTTTTCCCCCCCCCTCCCCTCCCTCCAGGGCCCTGCTCTTGCCTTCTTGGCATAGTGCTTGTTCAAAATGAGAGCAAAGCAGAAAAGAAGGGAGAAAAGGAGCAGCAGGGAAGAAAGGAAAGAGGGCTGCCAGCTGCCAGTCCACCAAGTGCTCGTTCTGACCAGCTTCCCTATGCAGGGATGGAGGAGGAAGGAAGAGGTAGAAGGACAGAAACAGCAGCAGCAAGGGTAAAGGGGAGAGAACTAAGACAAGGAGAAGCAGAGAAGAGGTAACAAAACAAACTAGTAATTAATATTTCTATTTAGGACTTCAGTTGCTCTCTCCATCCTTCCACAGAAAAAAAGGTACGTTTTTACCAAAAAAAGAAACCTCTAACAAGTATTGAAGTCAAAGGCCAAACACACATATGATCCAAGCCATCCGATGCAAAAAGCCAACAGCCTAAAGGATGAGGCACCTCATCTGCACTCTTCAGACCCTTGAGGAAAAAGGAGAAAATGCTGCTTCCCAAAGGGGAGAATCCTTTCTGCACAAAAAGCTCATCTTGGGAAAACATGCTTCCCTGTGGCTCCTTCCCAGACACTTGATTTAACCTTGCCTCTGTGGCCTGTTGGCCACCTCCTGGGAGTACAGGGCCAGTCAGCATCTAACAAGGTCACATACTCCGCAAGAGCCTGTCAAACTTCTCTACCTCCTTCTGCAGTGCTAGAAGTCACCTTCTCCTTAGAGGATTTCTTTTCTGCATATTGACTTATTCTGAAGTAAAAGGAACATTAATTGCAGTAGAGCTGTTTTTCTGCTCACTCTGATGCACATTAATTTCTCTCCTTTTCCACCATTTCTTATATTGCTATCCCTCTGAGATCTTGTCTCCTCTGCAGCTGTGTTTATACTGCTGTCTCAAGTCTCTTCTGTTTGCCAGTGTGAAGCTCTGTGAAAAACAGTGGAAGGCTGCTTGACAGCATGAAACCACAGCAGTTCAAGTCAAGCTTGTCTTCTTACCAACTTCACGTAGAAGTGTTGGTAGGCTACCAAACAAAGATATTGCCACTGTAAGCATATTAAAGTTGTTATGCAAAGACAACAGAATAGGCACCTGCTTGGTCCCACACAGCTTTGGCATCAGTCACTCATGTTAGACTTTTCAATGTTGAGTACCACTGTGTGCACATTGGTTCCAGCAACAACAGCTGGAAAAACAAGCAAATGCTCTCAGAAAAGACTCAGGGTACCCAGCAGCATGGTATTCTGTTCCCAGCAGGAGCCATGAACAGGTGTTGGAAGGGTAAGACACATGTATACTTCTTACAGAACTGGCTCTCAGGTTCAGCAATCTGTAGTTAGGATTTCTTGAGCATAGAATGAAAAGGGTTTGGATATTTGTTAAAGAAAAAAATATAATTTCTTTTTTTTTTTTTTTAATCAATGCAAGTTT
>JAVCKT010021110.1:26095-36745 GCA_032273925.1 Rhynchotus rufescens
CAAGAACTCGTTGCCCACAGCATACCATTTCAGATCATCAGATAACCTGGGCACACTTCCAATACTTAAATGTCTTCTGTCTCAGAAAGGCCACTGCAGTACCATATAACTTGTTCTAGCAGGGACATGTCCTCACAGAAACAGAGCTGCTTTTCTCGCAAGTGAGAATTGACTAACTTCAGATAGCCGTTGGTCCAACCATAAAAAAACAAACAAAAAACCAACCCACAACAACAAAAAACACTCTTCCTTATTTAAGCTGTCAAGAAAAGTTTGTAAAAGTTATTCCTACCCAGAACTAAGTTCCTTAGCTCCTCTGGGCAAGGCTGGGGTAAACCTTGCTGCTGAGAGGTATCAGGACTGCGAGGTAGGAAATGGATAGGGCAGTCATACCTGCAACTCTTAGCTGGGATTGTCACCTTTGGCTTCTGAGAAGCATCCTCTGAAAGGAGAGGTTGATGCCTTCTTTCTAGAAGAACTACTTTAACTTCGTTTGAAATATGAGTGGTGTTGACTTCCCTTTAAGTCAGCTCATGGTTAGAACGCTTCAGTGAGAGCCCAAAGGCTCCACCTCAAATCCATCCTCAGCCACAGCTCACTTTCCCAGAAATATCTGCCTAACAAGTTAGAAGATCTATTCTATTTATATTTACATTTAAAAATTCTTCTTTTTTTTCTTTTTTCTTGCTCCTCAGCCTCTCAACTCTTGAGAGGTTTCCTGCACAGTGGCACAATTTCAGGAACAGGGTAAAGGGTGCCTGCCATCACCAGCCACTATGCAGATATATCCTCATACTCATGGCACCCTTCTTGGAAAGGAGGGTCACACTGACCTTTGGTCTCTACTTTCCTGGCAGGAACCTCCTTGCCTATTACATAAAAGGCAGTACTTAGAAGTTAACGTAAATGGAAGCAACAAGAACTGCCCTGCATTCAGTACAGAGCCCAGTCCTGGGTACTTCCATAAGTCATTCTTAGAGTTCCCATTGGATTATGTCCTTGGGACACTTGGGGAGACGCATTTACTGCAAGCATCATTCAGGACGAGATGTGTGCTAGCATACTTCTCTTGCCAAGACAGAGACAACTGCATTGCAAGATGAACAACAGCAGGCTGTTGAGGGAGAATATCTGGAGGAAAACAAAGGGCACCTGCAGACACTATGGCAATTTAGAGGAGCTTTTGAGAGTGCAGTTTTAGGCACAGACATAAATTCCACTTGCATCTCCTATCAGGCTTTTGGTAGACTTTTGGAACTTTATAGGCTCTGTGATCAAGTCATTCCTTAACTTCTCTCCTCAATTACTTAAGTAACTGCAAGAATGAGATGCAGAAAATATGGTTAAAACCTAACTCAGTCTGTCTTGGAGACAGACTGTCCTGTCTTCCCAGGAAATTCATACATTTTTAAACGGAGACACTTCTGTCCTTGTAGTATACATTAGTAAAAACAAAGTCCTTTATGGACCTAGGAACATACCTCCAGCTTTTTCCTACTGAAATATTGGAAGTTCTGTTTACGACAGTTTTTAGAAAACCAGAAGAGATTACATTTATGTTTCTTTTTCATATTTGGTCAAAATTTTTGGTCAAAATATGAAAAAAGTAACAGAGATCACTTCCTTCGAAAGTACTTAAAAGGAAAATCTAGAGATTTCCATCTAGAACCTAGAAGAGTCCTTAAATACATCTAGTGGTGAGAAATTCACTGTGTTAAGTCCTCTTAACTGTTTTAGCATTAGCTTCGTTAAGCTTTGATATTTCTATCTTTTTGTGGCACATGCAAATAAGTGTGATCATCCACAAGAGAAATGAAGTCACTTGTCTGCTAAGACTATCACCTTAATGAATAATTAGTGTAAGAGTATTAGTAACATTAATGCTTAATGAGTTGAATCTTTGTATCATATCCCCTCGTCTCCACAGCTTGCTGAATAAAAGTTTATTTATTGTCTTAAAGGACAATCCTGAAATGAGATTTAATAAAATTACAAAGAAGAAAAAGCTAATCAAGATAATTAAAATGAAAAATGGTCAGAATAATTCACTTTCACCTGCAGTTGCAGTATAGTTGAACCAAGAGTTTCTAATTAAACGAAAAAGTATGTGAAGTGCAGTTCAGCAGATTTGCATTTATGGAACTGGAAGAAAATATTACCTTATTAAAGTGAGTTTCAGAAGAAATGTCACAGCACAGAGGTTGGCCTGACTTGACTTGCTAGCAGATTATGCAGTCATTTATAAATTTCACAGCTTCACAGAGCCAGCTCCTCTGCGGCTCTAAATCAGCATGGTCTCACTAAAGTTAATGAAGCCACATCAATTTATACCGGGTAAGCATCTGCCTACTCACCCTTTTCAATATATATGTTGCCGCACTGAGCAAAATTGTCACATCTGCCACAGCTTATACCTGAGAAAGATACCAACAGAGTGATGTAATGCTGCTGAGCCCAGATAATCAATTTACCCAAATTCTGCTGGCTGAACAAGGACCAGGGCACACTGTCCGTCTTCGCTGATTTATTCCTGTGGCTACGGATAAGAGAACAAGCTGGGTGATATTTGCTGAGAAGCTGGTCACGTGCCTGCTTTTTGGTGAAGTCCAGGAGGTGAATTTCACTGTTATCACTCCTGAGTCATTGAAGTTATTATATACACCCAAATCCACAACAGCCTTACGCCTGAACTGGCTGCTTATATGCAGAGCTGACTGAGGGAAGAGGAAGAGGGGCTTTTCCAACTTTCCCTGGCACAATATGCAATCCTGCATCACGGGGAGGCCTTGGGGCTTCCCCATCTGCATCTCCACAGTGAGGCTAACAGAGATGCAGAAAAGAAGAAACCTGTCCTCAGCCAGTATAACTGCAAGGGAATGTGAAGTATTTCATTCTGATTAATCTACAAGAATCCTTACATTTTAAGCTCCTCAGGCGTAATGAAGCATCTTCTGGGATTCAAATAATGGATTTCATCTCAGAGATGGAGTAAAGTAGAACTCACTTAAGAGTATATGTTGCAGAGTCCAAACTAGGGCCAAGTAAAGAGCCCATAATACATCATAGTGCCAGAATATTTACTGCATTTGTTGAAGAGGAAAACAGAATTCAGACTACTGAAGAAGCAAATGGTGTTACAGCTATTTTATGCTTAGAGGATATTTTGTGCAATTGGACCAGAGAAAACAAACACTTCTACCATTTAATTTTTTTTCGCCAGGCAAACTAACTTCATTTGCTTTTGGTGGGAAGGGCAGGGGGAGTTCTGTAGTCCAGGATTCAACTAGAAAAGCTGCATGTTGCATCAATGACAACTACTTGCTAGCAGAGGTAACCAGACAAACAGAAGAGAAGAATTATGAAGAGGAAAAAGGCTTGTTTCCTTTGCTGCTTCATTCAGTGCAGCTACAGGCCTAAATTAACCTTGCAAGGCTGTCATGAAAATGCATCAGGCCAAGCATAAAATTTACTCTACAACTCTCTATCATAACAGTCATGACAAAAAAATTATTGACATTCAGTTCACCTGTCAAGCTGATTGCTCAGCCCAGATAAAGAGCAACAGTTTTGTCAAGCTCTTCTAGCTGACAAGATCCAATCACAGCTATCTCATTGCACAATATCCAGGCAGTACAAGCAGCACTAATTAAGGGGCTGTTCAGCCTGTTCTTCTCAACTGGCAGGGAGAAGCAAATAGCTAAAAGGCCTAGATTGCCCTCGCTGTTAAAGGCAAATTGTGTCATTTGGTCAAATGACCCCTCAGCCCCATTTGATTTAAAGTACATTAGGCTGTTTTGGTTAATTTACATTTTAAACCTTTTTGGCTTAGTGGTATCTACAGCATTATAGATGTGCCTAGAAAGATCCATTTTATAGCAACTGCCTTAATACTGAATGTGTGAAAGCTTATGTTTATGTTGATTTCCTGTACTATGTACTAGAAGAGCACTGTGTGCTTTGACCAACCTGAATCAAGGCAACAGTCAACATTACCAAACAGCTGAATTACAAATAACTCACCTATCAGAACAATAATCTATTAAAAATGAGGAAGGCAAAGGAATTCATATGGAAGACCAGTCAGAAACCAAAAATAACAGGAGGTGTTGCATGGGCTCATTCTTTACTTTTATGGCCCACTGTGTCAGCAGCATTCAGCAACACTGTTGGAGCATAAAGGAAGCAAAGAGAGCAAGGAAAACAGAGACTAAAGGAAAAATTGTCTTACAGGATTCTTATTTAAGCTGGGAACTGTTATCTTCCTGATTTTTTTTTTTTTAGGCTCTCACAAAGACTCTAACTAATACAGTCCAGTGCACCACTGCAAAGGAATTGTCGTAGGGAGTCATCAACATAGGACTTCTTCATGAGTTTCTAAGCAAAAGCTCTGCTTTTTTTCCTAACATACTCCAAACATGGCCAACTCAGTATTTTTACAATGAAACTGAAAGGAAAGGAGGAATAAAAGTCAAAGTACAAGCATATGCAGAGAAGGTGAATTCCTGAGTTTATAAGGACTACACTAGTCCAAGGCACAGGCTAAGTGAACAAGACCTGAAAGAACTGTCAAAAAGAGGAGTAGGGGCAGAGGTCTGACTAGTTTTTTTTTTTTTTTTTAAAAATATAAAAATTAAATAATATATATAAAATATATATATATATATAGAGAGAGAGAGAGAGAGAGAGAGAGATATTTTTGCCTGAAACTGGCTTGTTATGGCTCCCTGAACAGCCTTCTGATGACTCAACATCTACTGTGGCCAATACTGGCTTGAGTAGACTGTAAAAGCTGGAGGAGTTTTGTACAAACAATTTCCAGAGACTGCAAAGGCTGCTTGAAGATTAAGGTCATGCACAAGCCTTCTTGTCTGGGCTGCAGGCAAGGTTTTCATCGCTGGACAGCAAATTTTATGAGCATGTAAGCCTGCTGCTTCACAGGTGTGTAGTAATCTGCAGTGCCGTTACTCTGAGAGTAGCTTTCTGTTCTCAGTGTCTGTCAAAGCTAGATGGAATGAATGGTCCTGCCATCTCTGCAAAATAGACTTTCAAAGGCTTTTAATACCAGAAGCACTCAAGCTTCATATATATTCTTAAAAAGACACCATCTCAAAATCTCTAAAACCTAGAAAGCACACTGGAAGTTGCCATTTCTATGAATATGCACAGTAAAATAAAACTATAATTCCAGGAACACATTGAAGGAAGATGACACCTGGAAGACAAAAGTATATAGAAAGAGAGAAACTGGGAAAAGTATGATATGCTTTACCGAAGATTGGGGTCATACATAAACGATATGCCATCCCTTCTTGAGTCTCAAAACAGAAGGACCACAGGAAGTCGTTTCTGCTCCAACCACCATTCTCTACAAAGCAAGACTACTATATACAAAAATACATGTGTGGGATGGTTGTTCAGTCTATGGAGCTGCTGGGAGGGGCACTGTCTTGTTTTGGTAGACAGCCAAGTTTGTGTGGCCTTGGAGAAGAGGAAGACAGAAGTCTCCTCAGCCAGCACTGTTGGCTATGCAATCTTCTAGACCCTGTTCTTGTAACTAAGTTGTTGTAACCAGATGTCTGTCTCATGCATTCCCTTTAGTTCTTTTGGACATAGAGGATAAACAGACATTACTTCAAGAGATCTTGGCTTCTTTCTAGATGCCAGAGTGCTCTGCAGGTTGGTTACACTACAACATAGGGAAGCCTCCAGGGATTAGCAACTGTAACAGGCATGGCTGATGCATGGTGATGTGTTAAGTGACAAATTCACAGAAGCTTTTTTTTGATCTGGATGGTACCTATGCAACTATGTTCAAAAAATGGGATTTAAAGTTATTTAATGAGTGGTTTCTGTCAGCATATTTCAACTTTAGGTGTTTGTCCTGGATTTAATTCAAATACTCAGTTGGACTTTTTTTTTTTTTTTTTTAAATGTTGAGCAAGATATCACTAGTAGTCTTGATTCAGTTTCAGTTTCCTGATTATAACACTGAAACCAACAAGGCTAGCATAAAATAGCTGCTTCAGCAACAGCATCACAGTATTGTATTTTTGGCCATGGACCTCAGACCTGAAATACTAACTTATTCACATGGAAGAGACCACACCACAGGCTGTTGCTTTTTCGTAGGCCCTCTCCTTGAATAGCATATATACCAACTTGAATAATTGCTGGCCATTGCATCATTGCTGGCTGGCATCATTACTCCAGACAATGTATTTACAAATATATTTTCAAATCTGTTTTGATCTAGGCACATTTCATCCCATGAGCATGAGATATTTCACCACTTCCCTATTTTATAAACACGTCTCTTACCAACAGGAAGTTTATTCCTGATGCACAGCCTAGAAGTTCTCTTAATAGCATTCCACTCCTGTGCGTTATTAATTCACCTTCACTGCTTGCTCATTCCTGAGATTTGTCCATTTAAAAATCACTTCTGTACTCCTGCAGAGACCAAATTTAAACAGCCAATTCCTGAAAGAGCGTAGAAACAACACTGTAAAAAGCACAACTTTTCCTTGACAGAAGGTACAAAAGAAAAAAGCATCTTCAAAGCAATCAAGCTTCAGGCACTGAAACACATCTGTTTAAATCCAAACTTTTCCTTTATTTCAGATGTGCTTAGAAGATAGAAATTATCAAGAATATGCATAAGGCTGAAACACAAAAATGAGACTAGGGAAAGAATGGGTATCTCATGTCCTGGGAGAAAGAGCAGATTCACTATATTCCGCTCAGATTTGGATACACTCCCTGAGAAACCAAAGCAGAGGCTGGCAAGAATAACACAAGAAAAGCAAACTGAAGCACAGCAATTTTTAAGTGCTGCAGTATTCTATTGATTTATATAGTCTTGGCACTTTAAATAATTAATTGCAGCTATCCTTAATCTTGCATCTCAAATAGTAAAATGTAATATCCAGTTTCAACAGAAATTTAGAAGCTTCCTACATAAGAACTGTAAACCTTTTTCAGACTTACAGTTTGCTTTAGGAGAATTTTAAGAAAATATGAACTAAGAAGCTGTGAACACATGCCCAATTATAACAGGTCACCATTTCAGTGGTAAAGCTGCTAGACATCACTATGATTTATTGCTTTACAAAAGCACCCAAAAGGCCAAAGGAATTTATGTTTATGTGCGCATTCCTCCTCCTGCTTCCCTCTCCTCCATTTCACAGCAGAAGAATGCAATAAGTTTTGTTTGTTTGTTTTTTAAGTCATGCTGCATGAAACCAATGCAACTTCCTCTCCTGGAAGCCAGTGGAGGTGCAATGAAAAGGATAAGCAGATTTGATCAAATGGTTCCAGCAGTGTACCTTGTCAGGTACTGACAGATGCCTCAATCATTGCACTGATACCTGTCATGTGCTTAAAGGACCAGATTGCTGCTGCAATAGGCTTAGGTAGCCTTCATAGACACCAGTTTATATGAAATTCATTTAAAAAAGTGGGTAAAGCACCTTCTTCAAATGCATAAACTAAAGTCAGCAGTCACTTTTAGAAGTGAAGAGATGGACATCTCCATTGGAAGGGATCTTTGATATTAACCAAAGGTTAGAGAGATATAGCAGGAAGAAGGGAGTTGGGAACAAAATGTTCCAGTACATTAACTGAATCATTAATTATACTATGTCTACCCTATAGAACTAGAGAGGATAGAAATACTGGGTTTACTGAAAGGCAGTATGCACAGTGAACTCTCCTTATATTATTATTTATGCAATGCTTTAAAGATATAAATTGTACAACATAGCAGATATAAACTTTGAATGGCACCAAAACAAGGAGGAGGGTAAAAAGAAAGGAGAAAAAGGCAAGTCATTGCAATCACAGTTAATACAAAATTCATCATGCCTAATAATGATAGATGAAATTACAATGAGTAAGGGGAAAAGAGAATGGTCTTGAAAAGGTCCTGCTCTGATTAGCCAGGGGAGCTATCTCAATAACCAGTTACTCTAGGGCCAACTTTTGGGAAGTGACTGCTAGATGGTGACATGACAGCAACTCATTAATGGGTTAGTATTTCCTTAGGAACCTGAGCAAAAAAGTTCAGAGGACAAGGTAACCAAGAATTAATTCTCTTAAGAGTCATCATAGACTAATAAGAAATTGGTTATTTCTTTCATAATTCATGAGTTAGCTTTGATCAAATAAGCTTGCAGTATTCTGGGAAATCATGGGAGCTTAGGTGAAGCTGTCTGATTTACAGGGATGCACTTCCTCAGAGAGGAGGCATCTGTTAGAAGCAGTGCATGTGCACACTACTGAGCAAGTGAGTTTGGAAGGGTAAAGAATTAGGATATTTACCTTGTTGGGTTGCAAGTTTGGAGCAAAGTTGCAAGTGCCAGACTGAGGAAACGCCACTGGTAGAATCAACCAGAAGGAAGAGGCAGAGAGGAGGTAGTTCACACTTCACCTCCCAGCTCCTCACCTCAGTTATAACACAGCCACGTTGCTTTTGTTGTGGAAAGAAACACTTTCCACAAGCTAAGAAAAGCACTTTAAATCATGCTAAAAAAAAGTAATACGCCCTAAAGGCAACAATCAGAAGTAAGGACATCATGGTGGCTTTATAAAGCTGAGCTAGTGACTTGCCTGGATCACCTTCTTCCCTAAGAATTTCGTCAACTTGGACAAGATCATATACATTCAGCTAAGAAAGCTCCTTCTTACACTGACAATACTCCCATATGACAGCAGATCTTGCCAAAAGTGTGATGATCTCAACCTAGCAAATTCTGTTAAACATCACCTTTTCCACTGCCCAGATTACCTGACTCATGCTGAAGTCTAATGTCCTCTAAAAGCCTGTGACCAACTGAACTTGTAGATAAACCATCAGACAACTTTTTCATGGCAGTGTCTTACTGTATTTATGGATGCTCCTTAATTCTATTTATGACTATCAACACATCAAATCTTATGGGACGGCTCTATGATGGTAACTGTCTAAGCGCACTGAGCATACTGATTTCTTACCAACATTATTGCTCAAATGATATAGTTCTAAAGGCCACTAAACAAAATAGTCAAGCTAGTTATTGCAGTGGCAATGGAGATTTATTTACTATGCCTTCCCTCAGTAAAAATAACTGATGATTGTTGTTCCAAACTGACTATACATATAAAGTGATTTTATATGCACATGGATGAATTTGCTTTCTCCAGACCAATGTAGAACCAACATAATAGCCTTTTGCTATACACCCATAAAAAGAATACAGTTTGAGTCATAAGGGTTATACGTATCAAAAGGTGATAGATAACTGATGCTTCTTTGACTTACTGAACAAGCAAAAAGCTTTTAGCGTATTCCACATCATACAGCATGCTGCAGAACAAATATCTGAATTAAAATGTAAAGATCAAAACTGAGGTGAAAACTTAGTTCATTTTCCATATTTTAAATACACAGATGCAGCCCCTGTATCTTCAGTTAGATGTTTTAGTTGACTTCATGGTACACATTCCAGCATATTGCTCTAGGATCTTTATTTACAAATACATATCCTGCAGACACCAAAAACTAAATTTCAAGAACAAATGCATTTTTTCCATCAGCTGCAATGATAAAAATGCATTGGGGATGTCTGGACCAGATCTTAAATGCTTTGTAACCTACAAATTAATTTTCTGAGCGAAATATTTCTTAGGCAGTCACTCAGGGGCTTAGAAGTGTACCATCAGATGAGTCATAAATCAAAAAAAATTTAAGATCTGAAACCATGAATATAAAACACAGTTCAAATTGCAAGAAGCAGCAGGACATATTTCAACTACCACTATATTTTGTCTCAATTGTACTGAAAATGACAACACATAATGGTGCAGAAATAACATAATTCATTAGCATCAAGACAGAGCAGTCTGTAATAAAATTATTCAGAGCTACAGAAGCATTAATCTATGCCTAGTTATGCAAGTGAAACTGAATGTCTGAAGAAAATATTGCAGAAAGAGTCTAAATAGAGAAGAGGTCAAAACTGAGCTGCGTGTGAAGCACATGAAGAAGCGTTGCCGTTTTCATCATGACATAACAGGCTTGCAGAGTCCCTGTTACGTCAGTCAAACCATTTCCCACTGAAGCAGCAATGTTAATTTATTTCCACTGGAATTCTGCAGCAGGAGGGAAGGCACGGACATGATCGGATGAGGCAGGGAGCAAAGGGATGCATTTATCAGGTGATGCCCTCCTTGGAGTTGCAAGGGGTGCCAGGAAAAGGGTGCTGCTAAGGGGATGTGCTGCAGGTCCACACGGGGCAAGAGCTGGGTGCAGCTTTTGCCATTAAATGTTGGGACCATACAGCAATTTCAGACAGCTATAGTAAGTGTGCAAGATCAATGCAAGCTGGAGAACTGAGAGATGGCAAGCTGAGTTAGATCTTAAGCAATTTGTCAGAGGAGAGATAGTGGGGGACCAAAGGTAGCATTAAAAACAGCACAGAAAGCAAAATACAAATTAAGGTTCAGTTCAAGGTACCCAGAGCTGGAAAAAGAGCAAGCAGAACCTACACATCCCGATTATATAGTGTTGGGATCTGAAAGGGTGAATTAGATTTTACTTCAACATATTGAAAACTAATCTCCTGGCAGCAGAAGGGATTAGTAACACAAAAGATAAATGTTAGACTGTCATTA
>JAVCKT010021112.1:0-10428 GCA_032273925.1 Rhynchotus rufescens
TGAAAATCTGTATTTTTATTTGTATGCTTTTCTCTAGAAAACACACACACACATGCACACACACAAAAAAAAAAAAAAAAAAAAAGAAAAAAGAAAAAAAGGAGGAGGGGAAAATCCCACTGTGAAAAAAATCTTAAAAGTTGAAAAGAAAGCCTTACAAAAAAAATCTGGAAAGTTTCTGAAAGCTGTAGTATTAATTCTGACTCTGCTAGCACAGCAGTGATGAATCCTTGTGTTTTCACCAAGTTTCTCTTTTCAGATCTGCTGTCATGGGAACTGGTACTGTTAAAGTGCAATACTGTGATGGCACTTTTCCACTCTAACCATCACATTAGGTTCATCTCTATGTAAAGGCAAACTCAATAGTCCCAGATAAACATTAAAGAAACAAAGATGCCAATGACTAATACTTCATGATTTTTGTACCTGGGAGTCTAACTTATAGCTTCAGCCTCACTTACATTCAGTGGAAAAGCGTCAACTGTTTTTAAAGCAGACGTTTTCTGAGCTCATTTTTCTTGAAATGGTTTGCTTCCCCTTACCCTCTATGGTAATGTTTACGAGTCATGATTTTGAAGGTTAAGGAAACCCAGGCTTGTTTGCATGTCATAAATTAAAGCCATTTGTATACAACTCATGACTCTGATTTCACATAGCGGAAAAAAAAAAGATGCTGTCAGTGCTGTTGTCCTTTGCAGGCTGGGGTTGATGTGTAACAGCAGGTGCCTTTGAAAGAAATGTTGTTGGTGCTTGTAAAGGCAGTCTGCCCAAAGCTGCATTATATTTTTATTTGGGGAAAGGCCATTGTTTCTTTTGTTGCTGGTCTGTCAGGGGAAATCTTTGCAAAAGAGATCAAGCAGATTAAATGGCACAAAAGGTTTAAGAAATATGGCTGCACTAGAGGGTTCATAGACGACACAGGTCATTGGTCACACTTAAATATGCTCATACTTGAATACTGTTACCATGATTGCACAGTCATAGAAAACTCAAATTATAAGGTAACCTTCACCTGTATGAGCGTGAGAGTTTTTATTACTATTATTTCATCCTCATGTCTAGGATGTATAAGAGTTTAAAGCACCCTAATTTTTCCTAGCAAAGGTTTAGGTAATGAGGAACAACCATGATGAAGTAAATGAAAAAGAAAGAATAGGGCAAGCTGAAGCAGTTAACTGCAGAAATCTCTAATGGAATCTATTTGAGAGCTCTTTTTTAAGATTGCCAGCTTTTTTGTCTAGAATTTCATACATATCTAGTTATGATCTTTGTGATTGTGTAATATTGCTAGATCTCACTTTTTGGGAAAATACTCAAATCATGTGCCTGTTCACGTGAAGTTCTGTTCCTTCACATATTCTAGAAACCTGAGACTATTTATAGATTAATTCTGGGAGTATCAGGACGTTTTGTAGTTTGGGTTCTATTTTTTGCGTTAAAACTGATGTCACTAGGCAAGATTCAAGGTAATTATTGTATTTGCTTGCTAAATCTACAAGTAGCAGTATTCACTTTAGATGCCTCAGTTAGGAGGAACTTTGCATGTGTGATTTGAGATCACAAATAATGAAAAAACTTTGATGTTGATATTTTATAAACATTTTTGTTCCAGTATGGTCTATGCATTTCTTCAGGACTTTTCAGATCCACTAACATATGGCATTAAATTTAAGAAATAGCCAAATATATCAAAATGATGCAAATTACATTTTTCAGCTTATGAAAATCAAGTACTTTCATTTCCAAGCATTTCAAGTGAAGAGTCATAGGTTTTATCCTTTCCTCTGTGCCTTCCACCCCATTTCTTTTTTGGTAGAGAGCTCTACATTTGACATAGTGTTAAATAGGTAGGAATGATTCATTTTATACGCAAAATGTCCAAAGGGAAAATCATGATAGAGGACCATCTCATTATGCTGAAAGAAGATTGCAGCACTTAGTCCCTTTTCTGGATTCTTCTAAAAGCATCAAAAGTCAGTTTTAGAAATTAAGACTTGAGGAAATTTTTATTCTATTGCCCTGCTGATGAGCTGCCTCTGCTATAATACTAAAGCAACTTCCTCTTCTCTATAATTATGTGGAAAGTCAAAGGTTCAGGGAGAAGGTTAAATATTTGTCATAAATGAAGTTGTCAGAAGCTTTTTGACATCTCTGTCTGAACGACACTTAAGTGATTTGGAAACCACTTCAGGAAGAAGAATGTTTTGTTTAAAAAAAAAAAAAAAAAAGAGCATTACTCTAAATGAATCTTCCCCTTCACACACACATTTGAATATTGAAAGGAGAGGCAATTACAAGAAATATTTAATTTTCATTTGATTTGTTTGACTAGCTCTAACTCACAACACTAAGTGCTTTGTGTTTCCATTCAGTATTTTAGTTGTCAGCAGATGTTCAAAGGAAAGAGTAGTCCCCCGTACGTTGTAACTGACATCAGGGAGTATGTTCGCAGTTATGTAGAATAAGATTATACAAGAAAGTGACATACTGTGATTCCACATTGCCTATCATTGCACGACATCAGGCTTTGTAATTCACTGCATTTGCTTCCTGATATATTACCTCTCTCTAAATAAGCTCGTAAAGTATGAGAAATGAGTCATCTGGAGTAGGCTGCTTGGAATATCCTAGGACATGAAACAGAAGTATGTAAAGAGGTGTTTAAATACCCTACTTTCTCTACTAGAGCTAAAAGGACTTTTAAGACTCTTTTCTATCTTCTGTTAAGACAGAAAAGACATAGGTCTTTTCTGTTAGTCATGAAACATTTTCTAAAGATAACTTCCAGAAAAACTTTATTATCTGAAAGAATGTATTGCCTCTTGTAATGGTTGCTCAGAGGCTGTGACACTTTTCATTTTCAGAATCAGGCAACAGATTACCATAATTTTCAAACAAATTAATGGAAAAGCTGCATTTTAAATCTGAGAGTGGAAAAGGAGTGCGAGGGAGCAACTGGAAGACAGAAGGAACCAGCCATGGGACAGTGAAAACACAGTGGCAGGTAATCTCTTACCTAACCTGGTTTAGACTGCTCCAAAATGGATGTGTGGTGTGTACCAGGTAATGTATTATAACTAAATCTTGCTTGGCTATATCCTTGAAATCAAGCAAGGTGTCTTGGTGAAACAGAAAGGAGAACTGATGCTGAACTGGTATTTTAGGGCTTGGAAGCTGATGACCCCCTGGACTTCAAGCTGAAGTGCTTAATACACAAGTGCCACATCACAGCCCTTTCTCCGCGATCCTCTCTGTGGCACACATCACCGCACGGCAGCTTGAAGTGACAGTGACAGAGGCAGACAAACATGGGGGCAGTGGATTAAGCAAAACTGCACATATAGCCTGAGATAAGGGAAAACATGGGAAAACATTCTGACATGGACTTCAGGATGATTTTAGGTGGCAGCAGCAGAGAGCACAAGCAGATCCCTCCAATAAAAGGCTGAGATGTCAGGTCTGCTTCCAAGCTGCAACTCAGCTCAGGCTGTGTGCTTCGTCTTTGGGTGCTCAGTGCACTTTCCATTAAACATAGCTTTACATACCTACCATCTGAATAAAATCCTGCACTCCTGCTGGGTTTGTAGGCCTGCAGCTACTCTAGGAGCGCCTGCTATAGGGCCAGACCCTTTTCCCCTTGGGACTGGGACTAGCCTTGACCTTGAAGAGTTTTATTATGTGGCTTCTAAATTGTGGAGATAGATCACGAAGTCCTTACTGTGTAAGAAGGGCTTACTGTGAACAGAGCTAAACTGTGGCATATTTGACTCTAACATATAAGAAATTTTTGTTTGCAACTGTCTATGATTAACAACTTAATTGGAGGATTCATCTGCTACATTGTTTTCCCTTTCCGATCTGATTACTTATTTATTTATTTAATAATTTTTGTATTAGCTAAGCAGGTGTGAAAAAGGAAGTATTGAGATTTTGTGCTTCTCCATGCAGGGCATGGAGGAATCATATAGCAGACCACAAAAAGGTAAAATGGAGAAGGATAAAGGCTAAAGGCATTATATTGCCTAGGTTAAATAAATTCACCTAGAACAGTCTTGTACCTGTTGAAAGCATAAAGCATAAGAGTAGCAATGTAAACGTAAAATATAAAAGTATACTTTATTTAAATAAATTTCAGTATGAGCAGTGTTATAAAAACATACAGAAAGAAAGAAAGAAGGACACCGTCAACTATTCTCCTTTGTTCAAAAGCCAGTAAACTGTTCACCCTATATATTATCCTAGGCATTCTCTTTGTGGTTTACATATCTGTATGTTATATACATATGTTATATATCTACATAGCTGTGATTTACTTTTTATGTAAACCCAGCATCTTTAGACTTTCTGTCATTAAAGAGATGTTGATTTAGAGGTATATATATGCTTATTTATGCTGAATAGAAACTGAATTTAACTCGGGTAAAAAACTCTTCATCCATCTATTAAGTTTTTTTTTTAGTTCTTAATTTCATTAAGATGTTGCTATACCTACTGTCCAAAAATATGTTACCTGTCTAGTTAACATTAATATAGAACTAATCTGTAGGGAAACTGATGATCTATTCTGAGGCAAAATATTATTTTCTGCCTTCTAGAGCAATATTTAAATTTTGTAGAGATCTTCTCTGACATCAAATCTTATAATTCAGTAAAAATGCAACTTGATCACCCTTTATTCAGCCATATATGTGGGATTCAGCCATTCAGCCATGTAAGTGACTTATGTCACTTACTTATGTAAGTGTTAACCTCAGGTACTGGTAATTGTGGAGTTTGGACAGATGAAAAGTTTGGGATGACTGGCCTGTTAAACTGCCCTTGAGAGAAACCGCCGTGATGATATTGCTGCAGTGTTTGACATTTTTTTTGAAAAGAATGATTTGTTTTGCAATACTCACACTGGTTTTCTTAATCCTATAGAAGAAAAAGAAAATCCAATAACCTGTTCTAAACTCAAAATTTTACAATATGTCACCTAAGAAACCCAACTAGCATTAGAGGCCATGCCAGATTACTATGTATTATTATGGAATGTAGCAGCCACATTTCTTTATAGTCAATTCAATATTTTTAAGTTTGAATTGATTACTTGGAAAATGAATGAAAAACATTTTTATTTGAATTCCAAGGCAGCTGGTTACTTAACAGGAAAGCTGAGTAGCAACCTTGTAATGCTTGAGAGGTTCTCCAGAATCTTGAAAGCATTCAAAAGTATGATGATTATAAATTTTTACAAGTTTTGTGTAATTACGCATGACATTTAATAGAAATCTTCCAAAGTGGCTGGCTGAAGCTTATCTGAACTCATGTGAAATTAACCATTAAGAGTACACTTCAGGAAGAAGTCCTTGTTTTGCACATCTGATATTAAAGCAGTAATTTTGGCAAAAACAATCAAACTCGAACTAAACCAAACCATGAAGTTTTTAATTAGTTATATGTAATTTTGATTTTATTCTATTTTTATCCTCATTTTTACCTTGATAAAACCTTAGTCTTTGGTGCAGGTACTGTTTGTTTTGATGCAGTTCTCTTAATTGTCTTCTCTTCCAAGCCTTTACACTAAGCCGAAAACACATTGATTGACTCATTTAAAAATGGAGCTTTCTCTCTCAGTCTTTGTTAATTTGGTTTCTTAATAGACAATGGAGCAAAATGAGGGGCTGTGTAAATAAGATTTCCATTCCCTGTAACTGACTGACACGAGCAAAACAATATTTTGCCATGCCTCATGAACAACTTTTTTTGAGCCAAAATCTCATGGGGTATTTTGAAATAAAGTTGTTTTACTGTAAAAATAAATCTTTTAACCTCAGACATGACTTATTATTTAATGATTCCCAAGCTGTTAGATAAAATAAAACAAAATACGAGATCACAAATAGTAGAGAACTTTTCACTGCTATTGGTATTTAATCACTTTGAGACTAAATATAAGAAAACATAAGCCTGTGTGGAATACATTTTTGAAGTTTCTTAATAGCCTTCTATTTTCTTACAATAGAATAAGGTAAACTATTGAAAACATTTCCATCCTCTTTCATATAATATTCCCATAGCAAATTCCAAACCTAATTATACAATGTAAATTGTTTGTTACAGTCCTCAATCCTTCTGGAATTTAAACTGTAAGAGAAAATCAATGAGAAAGTAAAACAACCTAACTTCAGTCTTCTTTTGGAAAGCTTACCTTTGCTCCTACTACCGGCTGTAAAGTTATTGCTAATAGGTGGAAAATGAAGGGATAATAATTGTGGAAGAGTTCCAAAAAAAAAAAACAAAAACAAACAGGCAGGAATGGAATGTAGCATGATGTGAATCATTGATGAAAGGGATTCTTGGTAATTACACACCTTACTGATGAAGAATACAGTCACCCAATTAAAATAGTGCTTATGTGTATAAATACTCTTTGCTTAGGACTATCAAGGGCAATATTAGTGGAAGGTCATGCAGTTAATAAAGTTACAAGTTACACTGTGAACTGTGAGCTAAGTGTACTATTGCATCCAGCTTTAGGAAAATCTTTTTTTTTTTTCCTCAGTGTATGCTTCCTGAAACTGCTGAAGACTCTTATTTTGGCTAATTTTGCCTATTTACTATGAGGACTGTCATTGCAAGTCACAGCTGAGAGTGGTAGCTCTTTAAGCTCTTGTATTTTGATTTTATAGGACAGCAGTAGAGCTTAAGAACAAGAGATTGTTCTTGTTTGGAGCTTGTAAGAAAAGTAAAAGTTTTTCTCATTTTCCTCAAGAAATTCAGAGCCTGCAAAGAACAAAGAAAACACTCTTATTTCCTTTCCCACCCTCTCACCAAAGCGAAGCATATGGGGAATTTGGTTATTTTTTTTATTCTAAATGTGACTCTTCTGAACTTCATGCAGCCGTAAATACTTAGCAATATCAAACAGGATGTTGTTCTCTATTGGTACTATTTATGGGACTGAAGTTTCTTCCAAGTTACTGTTCAAACTTTGGAGGAACATAAAATGTATGAATATTATGGACTGGAGAACAGTCTTGAGAGATTAATTACTGTTGTCTGTATATTAAGGCAATGCAAAATGATCAGTGCAGTTCATAGACATCTCACTTGAGACCTTGAAAATTTAATTTAAGGTGCTGCAAATTATTCAGAATTTAACAGCTGCTGTTAGTAAATAATAAGTAATTTGAATTAATTTTTCTTGAAACATATTGGCACAATTCCCAGTTATTTTCATTGGGCAATGCCTATGTTATGGTGAAGTTTAGCCTTATAGTGTAGTATTAGCATTCTCCTGCCTTGGCAGATGTTTTGGTAGCAGGATATTTTTTTCCAAAAGAATCCAAAAATCTTTATGTATTGTAATGCCATATTTACATACTGTAGATTTCTTCCATGGGGAGCCAGTAATTTTTGGGGGGAAAATAACACATGCAAAGACAAAACCTAAAGCAAGTTTTGTGTTTAACAGTCACCTTTACCTATTTTGTGCGGGTACGTGAGTAGACTGATGACTGGAAGAAGACACTAAATAAAGAAAACCAATGGTGACATTTTAATGCCAGCTGTTATACAGTGTGATATAGCCAACTCCAGTTTGAAAATGCAGTTCTTAACCATATTTCATTTAGTCTGTGATATAACTGAAGGTTTTATAAATGTCAAACTCTAAAATACAAAGTTAAAAGTCAGCCTGGTGTCTAGGAAAAGAGGGTTTGAAAATGGTAGGGTCTAATTTTGCATCAACACACTTCAGATTTAAAGCAGGTGTGCCTCACTCCTCTGATGATCTTAAAATGCCTTCTAATTTCTGCACTTTACATATATACTTGTGAAACACCGCCCAGTAAGTTATCTTGCTGAACTAATTTTAAAGATTCCATCTCAGCACTGAGTTTTCCTGGTTAGTCATCTAGGTCAATCTTTTAGGTTGATTAGGAGGACCTGTAGGGCTCTTCTTGCAAAATAATGCTGTACTACTGTGATCATCTGTGTAGCTCTTCTCCCATTTAAGGTTATGCTCACCCAATACTGTCTGAATAGCAGTTAACAGCAGTGCTGTTTAACTTGCACCAGAACCTGCTGTGCATGAAGGGAAAAAGAGGAGGAAGATGCTATAAGAAATACTTTCTAGCTGATACCAATGCCTGACTGGGGACTTCACGAGAGTGCTTAGTAGTCTTTCTGGCAGTGAGCTCAGGTTTAACATTCAGTAGAAATGTACCTGAGATTCAATTTATCACCCTTGAACATGATTGACCTGTATTTTATGCAGCATTCCAGTTGATATATTAGGAGTGCCTGTTCCAATGACATTAATACTTCCATATTTCTTTCTGAAATACCTTGCCTGAAAAATCCTAGGATTGCTTTTGACATTTTCATGGCTACTTCACAGTGATGGTTCATAGTAATCTTGTAATTGACTAATACACCTAGATCTTGCTGTTCCTCTGACATTTCCAACTAATGACTTCCCATGTGAAGGAAAAAGAATCTTGTTATTAATCCCTAAAAGCATGACCTTGCACTTTGCTATGAAATCTCATGCCATTTCTTTATTCCAGTTCTCAAAGTCATTCTTCCTCACTCACTCCCTCTCCCACACCCCTAGTAATCTTTATCTTTCATCTCTGCATAATCAACAGAATTAGAAAGCTTTGTTTTGTACTGAAGTCTTGAATATGAGTATTTAATTTAGATCTTCACACTGATCCTTCAGTAACCTTTTAAGTAACTACTTGGAGTCTGATATATAGTCTTTTTATGTGACCTAGTGTTATCTCTATTTTATTTGCTCCCGTGCAAAATTTACCAGGTTTTCCTGGTTTAGCAAATCCTTATCAAAGAAACAGTCTTGATTTTTTTTCAAGTAAAGATATCAGATAAATGTCACAACCTACATGTACTAAAACCATATTTGCTTTTTGTTCTGCTTGTCATTTATTGATTCTTACCTTCAACATTTATTTTATAGTTTTACATACTAGATATAGAGATCTATAACTTCTGAGCTCACTTTTTTACCCTTTCTAAAGCATTGACATTCTTAGTATGTGAGATACCGTCTACACAGAGATCAGTTCTACAAAGTCCCTTACTATTCAGTTTAGTACAACTGAGTTTTGGAAATGAGAGGGTCCCAAACCATCTTGCGGACAGCTTGCACCAAAGGCTACTTCTGTGCAGAGTTCAGACTGACCCAGCACAGATAACTTCTAAAGTAAAGGCACAAAATATTTGTTCAGGAAATGGCACTTTGTGACCATCTGGAGGTGAAAAGCAAACTGCTTTGCTCTGCTAACAAATCTGTAGGCAGGAGTGACTACAGATAACAGTCACCTTGTGACCTTTGCTTCAGTTGTTTAGGATTCACATGGGTGGAAAACCGTTTTCTTCAGTGGGTACATGACATCTTGTTAAAAGTCAATAAAACACACAGCTGTTTTAAGACACTGATGTGCTCTTGATAAAAAATATTCATTATTAATACAGTTCCTACATATGCCCAGAGGATACCTCTTTATGGCAATGAGATTCTGGACCATTCTTTATCATGCAGTCTAAAAGAAACGAAAATTCTCATCTCAATGTTATCACATAAAGGTCAATTGAATTAGTCCCCAGATTATATTGCAATATTCAAGATGAAGTAGAACTTGTTTGCACTGCAGTTCATCTGGAATCATGATAATTCTGTGAACTGAACCAGAAAAACTAGGTGAAATGCGTAGATTGTAAACACTAGCATAGCTGAATGTTTAGATAATATTTATACTATACAAAGAACTGGGACATGGGCATTTAAAATAATTTAGTCCCAAAGATATGACATTGACTAGGGAAAAATCAAAACCAAAATCAAAAACTATATCTTTTCAGAAATGAAATTTATGCAGAATGCTAGCTTTAAAAATTCTTCTTGAGTTAATGTAAATTCCTGCTTTGGTAGAATTTCTGAACAGAGAGAAGACAGACTGAGTTTACTCTGATTATGACTTGCTGCCTAAACCATTTAAGCATCTAAATCACATTTTATGGTTTAATATGGCTGTTTTGGTAGACAATATATTCTTATGCTGATCACTGTAGCAATATTTCTTAATCATTAGTTTCTAACATAAGAAATGCAGTGGGATAGATTTTTTGTTGTTGTTATTTTTCTTTGGGATGTTAGGAACAAATAGATTTCTGAATATGTTCTTAGAATGAAAAAAGTCTTTAGATAAAACCTGAACAGGATTTCAACTCAGTACCTTTAAAATGTTTTCTTCAGTTATTACTATTGGCTATAGAATTTTTGCTAAACATCTCACCAAATGGAGAAATGGAGATGAAAAATTCCCCCTCTGGCAAGGCAGCTACATTTCTTTTTTTTTTTCATGCAGCTATTAAGTTTATGGTGAGAATAACTAAGAAAACTAATTAAAAATTGAATATACA